>AYEL01069870.1:0-57642 GCA_000484575.1 Olivierus martensii
TCAACGATGATATAATTTTACTAAAGAATGGATGTTTATATTAGTGCGGTGACAGCGTGTCTATGATGTGTATGTAATAGGATGGTAAGAAACGACTTGCTCCATTGTGTTAGTATGTATTGTCTTGTAGAAAGATTTAACCTGAAAAATTATCAGTATAATAAAATGTTATAAGGATTTTTTTTAAGAAAGCACACAACAAGTATTAGTGTAAGTAGTGTTGCCATACTTTCGAGCACAACAAGTATTAGTGTACGTAGTGTTGCCATACTTTCGAAAAATCCTAAAATATATCAAAAATTTCTTTTCTGCTACTGTCCTAATTAAGCATTTAAATTATGTATTATTTTGATTTCCGTTCTTTCAAATTTGTCCCAATTAATCGGAATCCACTGTATATATATACACTTAGGAATAAAAATTTGATTTTGTGTTATACATTCTACAGGGCAGCAGATGTTATTAAACAAAATACCTTCAGAGTAAGTATTACACAATATAAAAATAAATCAGTTTACTAAACATTCTTCTTTCAGAATGAATTAGTTTATGCCGATTGAATTTTTTTCAAAATTCAAAAACTATTTTTAATAACTAAATAATGCTGTCCCTTTTTAATATTCTATACTGAAAATGTTATGTTAAATATTTGTAACGTTTAAATGAATTTTATTAATCAGAAATACTAATAAAACAGTCTTCAGCACTTATTAAAGTATAGTTGCAAAGTCGCGGATTAGAACAAATGTCAATAACAATAATTATAAACTAAACCTAACGGTTCTAATGACTCTGCAATCCAGAGTTCAGCCTGAGCTCAGGTTTTTTTCTAAACTCTAACTTAAATATAATTAACTTCAAAACAATCTAAAACAGTCTAAAAATAATTAACTACAAACAATCTAACACTAACTAACGTTAACCTCAATTTAAAACTAATTAATTACAAAACAGTCTAACACAATGTAACGTCTTTAAAATAATTAACTTACTAAACAATCTGACAAAACAAAACCGGAAATCAGAACTTAATCGGCACTTCTAGTTTAAGTGTTAGACCTTACACTAATAAATTGAAGAAATTCTCAAAACAAGTTAGATAATGAAAAAATATGAAATTTATTAGACTCACAAACACTCAATAAAGCATTTATTAACACTTTTGTAACTCTAATAAAGCAACAATCAAATAATCAACAAAACTTGTTTAATCTTAACCCGAATATCGACAATCCATTATTCTACAAAAAAAGAACCTTAAATACTAGTAAATTCTACTGCCTCCACCTCCGATACAAACTTCAAATAATCATCAATCTCTACAAGAAACTCAATTGTCACTTTCACCAATTCACTGCCTTCACCTCCGATACAAACTTCAAATAATCATCAATCTCTACAAGAAACTCAATTGTCACTTTTCACCAATTCTACGTTCGTTATCAAACAGCATCTCATTGGCTGTCCGGATGCATCCTCTTTTATACTCGAGTGACGAACACTTACATACTTATACGTGACAAGTTCAAAGTTATTAGTTTACAGAGTAATTCATTCACGTCATTTATCTTTACAATTATTTTATATATCAAACAAAACACCGATATGGATCATTCTTATTTTCACATTCAAGTTTCGTGGTAAATTTATGTATAATAAAGATGACATCAATTAACCTGGGATAGTTCTTCCAGATACGGGTTCCGACTCCGTATCACGGATTGCCAGGTAGCTTCCGGGATATGGTTCCGACTCCGTATCACATGATTGCCAACTACGACGGAGAAGGTGGAAGTAAGTACTTTTAAACTGAAATATAATACGTTGGCATATAGAAAAATAACAATAAATAAATAATAGAGTGCATAATAAAATAAAAATAGGATAGGTCAAAGTTAACTTCCTCACATAGTTTTTCGGCTTAATAAAGCCATCATCAGTAACCACACTTTTATTTAAAACGAATTGGAACAAATATAGTTTGTTAATATTTAAACAAAAAACTATATTAAGTGCTTAAGACTGTTTTATTAGTAATTCTAGTAAGAAGCAAGAGTATAATAAATCTATTAAATATTTATCATTCATTATGATTAAAGAAATACAAAAGTAACATTCTGAAGTTTTTTTTCCTTTAGAGAATTGGATTTTCACTTGTGTACAATAAGTCAAAAGGTAACTTATATGACAAACTGGAAATGCAGCCCTTAATTCAGACAGTTCACATAGATTCTTCTCATCATCCTGGTAAAGGGCAAGTGTTCATGAAAGAGCCAGGTGTCTACATGTTAATATTTGATAATAGGTTTTCGAGGTAAGTAAAAGAACCTTTTTAAACAACTTATGATGATAAATTTATTAAACAAAAGTGTTTGTGCATTCATTCTTAATAACAAAAACATATTTACAAAATGCAGGGTGTCTGCTAAAAAGGTGAAATACTTCTTAGTAGTGAAGAATGCTGAAGATTATGATTCCAACTGTAAAGAAAAAACATTTCCTTAAACTTTTTATACATACTAGTTTTAAACTATTTGTAGCAATTTTGATAAGATCTGATGCCTTTTTTTTATTATTAAAATATTCATCTGTAGATAATTCATTGTTGATAGATAGGAAAGTTATTTGTTATATTTTTTACCATCAATGGAAAGTTGTTTAAAATAAAAAGAATTAAATATTTAATTTCTACCTTTTGAGTATTTATTGTGGGCTTTGTTGGTGCATTTTATTTTTAGGACGATCGAATAATTATAGTGGAAGCAATCAATCAATCATTCAGCCGTTGTTTCATATCTGAAATATAAAATTATTTATTGTTGTAACGTGTAAATAAATTTAACAGTTTTATAACTGAAACCTTACTTTGCCAGTGATTTTCGTAGTTCTTTAATTTGTTCATTTTTTGTTAGAAGCATTTTCTTTAGGTTGCTATAAGCTGCTGTTTCACAAAACTTTTTCTCTAGTTCCTATAAAAAAATTATTTCAATATACAATTTGGGTAAGTATCACAATAATAGATTAAAAATCATGATGTACATGATAAATTTGTCTCTACTACGAAAAATGCTTTGATAGTACTAATCACAATTATAAGAATGCAATAAAAATTTTTCAATCCAAGGCACTAACTATTCAGGTTATACTAAATATACATAAAATTTATTGTACAGTTTAGTCAGAAAAGTTTTCGGCTCTAAAGACTTATCCTTAGTAGATTATTTGCAAGTTTTTCGATACAACTAACTAATAGCATTTTGTGTAATTATCATCATTTAATCTACTGAGGGTAGCTCTTTAGAGCCAAAAATGTTTGACTAAACCATAAAATTTATTCTCTGTAAACTGGCATAACATGCATGATTTTACCCTATCAATTAATGGTTTGAAAATCTTAACAAGACATCCAGAATCCAAAATCTAAATTAAAGAATTTTTGAAATATGCAACTGCATATTTCATTATTTAATAGAAATGTTTATAATATTACAATTTCACTTTTCACTTTCTTCTTATATATAATTAATCGAATAATTTGACAGCTCAAACAATTGAAAAACAAAAAATTAACTTTTATTACCGTCTAAAATTTTATTATTTAATAGATTCTTATAGAAATTTACCAAATATAATATTTCAAATTAGTTAATGGAACAATACAAATTACCAGAGCTTTATTATATACATCAATACTCTGATCTGAAAAAATTAAACTAAATTTTCCTGAATAGGATATATGCAATTTGTTAATCCTAAATTATTTTTTGGGTGTCAGATAATATAAAATTTTTATATAAGGCTAAAATTTCAGATTGGTTTATTAGTTATATTCTAGGATTCAAGGCCATTTCTTTATTGCTTTCCATCCGAGTTTTGTATGGAAATTAAAAAATTTTATTCCGCAATTATTCGCTCGAGTTCTGATTTGAATATAAAAGTTAAATTTGACAAAGCAAACACAATTTTAAACATTCATCATAATCGTTAGTAAAAAAAACTTCAAATTTTTTTTGCTTTCAGACATTAAATTGGATTACAAAACATTCTAATTAGTTTCTTGCACCAGCTTCAAAATTCTGAAATCTTAATATTACTCAAATTATAGTTAATCTGAGAAGAATGAGAATAATGGTTTACTACTACTATATTTTTTCTATTTAGTTAAATCGGAAAAGCATATAGAAAAATTCAAATTTTTCTATATGCTTTTCCGATATTTTTCTATATGCAAAAACATCATGATCCACAAGCCTATATTCCTTAAAATTTTCTCATTAAGTTACTACTAACATTTGTTATTTGATATATTCATATAGTTGTAACCGATGTGATACTACATATTTTAAAATCGTATATAAAAAAATTCATTATCGTTACTAAATGGATAATTGACTTTTTAATGCTATCTGAATGCCAGACTGTTCAAAAGTGTATATTCAAGACTCAATCTTACCTTTTCAGCTAATTCGAGATGAGCTTGAACTTCCAACAGACGATGCTTAGTGGTGGTCAAATCTTGTTCCAAAAGCTTCTGTGATGCAACACTGTTTTCTAATGTCTATATGTAATTTGGAAAAAGTTGAAATTCTGAAATTTGGGAAAATTCTATCTACAACTTTCCTTACCTCTTCCATTTCCAATTTTGCTTTTGATACTTTATCTAAAATTAAATTCATGTTTTCTCTTTCATTTGTCTGTAAATTTGTGGATGAAAAATAATTAGAATATTGAAAGCTATGACAAAAAAAGCATTACTAATTTTACCTGTTCCTTTTCTTTAAGATTTTTCAATTCTTCTTCCGTTTGAATCAGTATATCAGATAATTTAGATTTTTCTTCGATTATGCTAAATGTCTGAATAATCACGGAAGAAGTTAATTTTTTAATATTAATAACTTGCTATCAGCTTTCATCACTTACCTGTTGTTCTACCTGTTTCATCCTGTTTTTTAATGTCTGATTTTCATTCTTCAGACGATTTATTTCCTTCAGAACAGATAGAAAAGAATCATGCAAATATAAAAGTATTTCACTTTTTATTGTATATTAATTACCTCCTGAAGAAGTTTAACTTGTCCCTGTCCTTCCATGATGGGTTCTAATTTGATAGCCTTGGTGGGAGATTTTGAACCCTTTTCCACATTGGTACTGCTCAACTCTTGCTCTTCAAATTTACTGATTTTCTCAATCAATTCTCTATTAGATTTAGCTTAGTTAGAGAGAGTGCAAAGAAGTTTAATGGCTAAAAGACATTTTAGCCATTAATCTAAAGAAGAGTCACCTGTTTTCTAATTCAGATATCTCCCCTTGCAGACGCAGATGCCATTGCTCTGCCTGCGTGCACATCTGCTGCAAGAGCAATGCAGTAGTATGAGCAGAGTTGATCAGTTCTGTCTCCACTTCTCCTTTGACTAAAGTACGGAGTTCTTCCAAAAGTGATTTCACTTCGTCTACTGTATAAGTATCTTCTAATAATCTGTAAAGAAAAAATATAAAATCCATTAGAATAGGAATATAAATTGTGAAAGTTCTACCCTATTACTTCAATTTCTACTTATAAACCACACTTTTAAGTAAAACATTTTAAAATTGTCCTATTATGTCTGCCATGTCTTCATAGCATCTGTTGAATTAGATAATAGACAGCTTCAGCAAGGCGTTGATGTGAATGCGAAGAAGAATGACGTCATTGAGTTCATGTTCCACATGTGCGTTTGTAGAAGAAATCTGCTTCAGCAAGTCGTTATTTCCTTTAACTTCTCTAGATAGCATCATATTTGTTTAATAGACTTGTGCAAAACAGAAACATCCAGGTCCGTGGCTGGTTGACTCGCTTTCTCGGTTTTATCAAAATCACTTTGATAGTAACTAGAAAAAATATTTAGATTAAATAAAAATGAAACAAAGCTTTTCCACTCAGGTGAGGTATCCAGAAATCATGCCTAAAAGTAGGTCTTCAAGTTATAATTTTTAACGTTTTTAATACAAAATTTAATTATATCATATCATATAGATACAAGTTTAAGGAACATACATAGTAAAAGATATGGCATTATATTTAGTCGTTTAGTCACTATAAACATAGGAATCGCCAATGTAAAGCTTCCTGCCTAAGCGTCGAATTTGCCATTTTCGATGTGAAGAACGAATGATGTCAATACAGAACCTTTCCTTAATTCACATTTGCACATGAGGAATTCTCTAGCAACGACTCAAAATGATGCCATGATTTTGTCATTCCAGTGCTCTACGTCATTCTTGTGCTACATGTTTATGTTGCTGAAGCTGTCTAATATCATCTTACCATTTACGCTCTTAAATGATGATAATGAAAAAATGTTAAAATTATGCAAAAAAAAAAAATTCTAAAACTTCATTATGTATTTATCTTAAGTTAAAATACTGACTTTCTATTTGTTCCTCAATTTATGGAAAGTCACAATATCTCAACAAAAGCATATAATTTGTTATATTATACATTAAAGAAAGACTAAAAGTAGTTAACGTTTTGGGCTTAAATATCTAAGATTTTTTTTTATTATTAAATGTTTTATCAGTTAATTATTGTTTATTTTTTTCCACTTAAATTGGAGTCAATATTTATTCCTTAAATGATAAATGAAAAAGTGAAAGTAAGGATTAATAATAATATTTGCTAATTAACTGATAAAACATTTAATAATAATTGTTTATTTTTTTCCACTTAAATTGGAGTCGATATTTATTCCTTAAATGATAAATGAAAAAGTGAAAGTAAGGATTAATAATAATATTTACTGTGTAATGCTGTAATTATGATGGATTGAATATAAAACATTTATTTCCTACAAAAATTAGAATATGCAGAATAAGACTAAAAAGTACATGTGAAAACAACCAAAATGTCTCAATATGGTATGATCACCTCTAATAATAATAATAATAATAATAATAATACAGTAATGGTATGATCATTGAATGGTCTCAATATGGTATGATCACCTCTAATAATAATAATAATAATAATAATAATACAGTACTTGCAACAATATTTCATGTTTAGATAAAATAAACTATAAGCTGAATGAGCAAGATAAACTGTTTATTAAAAAATGTTTTTTGCTGTTCACATAGCCTGCAAGTTATGTGGATAGCCAAACCCGTGCCCTTCAACCATACAGTATCTTACAGTAATCGAATACTGAAATGCTATGATAGCATTCGTTGAAGTATTAATATGAATTGGTATGTAAATAACATAGAAAAACTTTAAATCCCATTTTTTGGGAATGCTTGAAAATTGCATTGTATTATTTTATCATGGGTTTGTGGGAGGATAGTACAACAAAATATATAAAAATTGGCAAAATTGGAAGGGGCCATGGTTGCAGGGTTGCAGAATTTTAGGGAGTCGGATGGCAAATGGTCCGACTCCCTAAAATTTGTAAGGTCTGACTCCGACTCTACAACCCTGCATGGTTGGCACTTTCTTGGTAAGTAATTATTATTGAAATTGACTCCACCCAAAAGTCTCCGACTCTACAACCCTGCATGGTTGGCACTTTCTTGGTAAGTAATTATTATTGAAATTGAATATTATTTTCAGATTTTATGAAATAAAATTGTATTATGTGAAAAATCAGTTTAACTGAAACAAGCAATGGATGCATACTGTCATGAAACATAATTAGCCATTCTGTAATTCCATAAGATCTAAAAATCTATACATTAGTCAAACAACTGGAAATAATTCAAAGTTTTTGTATACAGAATGCTACAATTTTTGTATTGAAAACAATCTTTACAATAGAAATGAAACTACACGAAGTGAATTATATTCACACATATATGATGACTCCAAATTTAATAGAGGACAGTATAAGTAAACTCTCAAACTGCAATTAAATGTTGAAATAAATTTTTTATAGATCAACTCTGGGTTACAAGATTACAAGCATTTTCCAGGAAAATTTTAAATTGAATTCTCATAAATCAGGGATCAAATTACCATCTACCATGGACTTAAATGGAAAAAATTATAATGCAAGCTTGAACTCTATATTTTAATGAAAAACAAATGACATTAAAAATTGATGACATCATTTATATATCAATCTAAAAGAGGCAATTTTCTTAAGGTAAGTTCATAATAAATATGTCGACTATAACGTAGAAATGGCCACTTTACATAATGAAGTTGTCTTTTACAATCTGAAGGATACAGGTTCAATTCTGGGTCCTAATCTTGATCTCTTAACCAACCCAATCACAGTGTGAACAGTTTGCAGTAAGCTCTGGAATAGTCCAGTTGTTAAATAATGTCTGTCTGGAAAGCAGCATAAAAATTAGAAAGGAAAAAGTCCTCAATAAATGTTAATATATCAATATGTGATATTATTTAGTAATTTTAATAAAATATTTGTGAGGAAGTTAACTTTCACCTATCCTAATTTTATTTTATTAATGCACTCTATTATTTATTGTTATTTTCCTATATGCTAATGTATTATATTTTAGTTTAAAAGTTAACTTCTTTTCTATATGCTAACATATTATATTTTAGTTTAAAAGTTAACTTACTTCCACTTCTCCATCGTAGTTGGCAATCACGTGATACGGAATTGGAACTGTCCTCCGGAAGGCTAACGTATTATATTTTAGTTTAAAAGTTAACTTACTTCCACCTTCCTAACGTATTATATTTTAGTTTAAAAGTTAACTTACTTCCCATGTTTCTCTCTCTCCGTCGTTAGCAATCATGTGATACGGAATCAAAAACCGTCCTCCATTCTTAGCAATACGTGATACGGAATCAGAAAACCGTCCTCTGGAAGAGCTATTAACGTATTATATTTTAGTTTAAAAGTTAACTTACTTCCACGCTCTCCCTCTCCGTCGTTAGCAATCATGTGATACGGAATCAAAAACCGTCCTCCACGACGGAGAAGGTGGAAGTAAGTTAGCAATAGTTGGCAATCACGTGATACGGAATCGGAACTGTCCTCCGGAAGAGCTATCCCGGGTAATGACGTCATCATCTAATCTAACTAATTTTACCACTGAACTGATATGTGAAAATAAGAATGATCCGTATCGGTGTTTTGTTCGATATATAAATTACTGTAAAGATGATGATATGAATGAATTACTCTGTAAACTAAAACTTTGAACTTGTTACGTATAAGTATGTAAATGAGATCTTTGAATCGGATCTCCAAAACGATAATCGAATGCTTTACCACGCGACCAACCGAATCATTTCATTCGAATTTAGTAATATTTTATTGGAAAATATTTTCTAAAATTTACCAGGATTATTTAGAGAGAATATTTTTTTTACTTTAAAATTATTAAATGAATATAATCAGAGGGAGACAAGAGGTGGCTGCTCCGGGCTTCACGATTTTAGGAGTCAATTTATAACTCAATATGTTAGAAAAATATATTTGTATATTTTTATACTGTTCGAGCTTCAGTGTTTGTCAAAATTTGAAGTTCTCTATAGCACCCTCTTATGCATGATGACATAACATGCTCTTATGGCAAGTCCGCCTACATGCAGGGGCAGACTGGCCATAAGAGCGTTCTGGCAAATGTCATATGTCCGGTACTAGTAGTGGGGCACTTTCACGAATTTTGGATTTTGAATTAATTTTGGAGCACATTCAACGCTATAGTAAATTGACTTTATTTTGGTGGCCAGACGTAGCTCATTTATTTTAATAAATGTGATGAACATATCCTAATAACTAATAAAAATGGTATAGTAAAAAAAAAAAATGGTTCAATACTCCATATTTGGAATTAATTTTTTATAAATACACATTTTCGATAATTCAAATGAAGTACTTAAAATACTCCAATTTTCGCATTTTCCTAATCGTTTAATGTTTCGAGGATGGAAAAAAAAAAGATTTAAAGGCCATCGAGGGTGAATTGGCAAAAAAAAAATTATTATAGTATTTTAGGCTAAAAAAATGTTATGAAAAAATAATCAGTGTGTCAATAAAATAACATTTTATTCAAAGATTATACCAAAACAATAAACAAGAGCGTAATTAAACTATTAATAGCAAATAATAACACATTTTACTTGATCTACAAATACCAAAAATAACTATTAATACCAAATACTAAAATATAAGGCAACATTTTACTTGATCTACTACAATGCAATAAAATAGTTGGATATATAAATTCTTATTGAATATTCCTAATTTTTAAGCTTAGAATTTGCTTCAATCTTAAATTATTATATATCTTTAATCACTATTAAATCGATACCGTTGTTGTGAATACACACTAGCATCACTTTCTTTTAAAAGCAGTGAAAGTAAAATCTTGCCAAATATAACAGAACCTTTCAAAGTGAGGATCTTTCAAATATCTCCAGGTGAAAGGTATTTCTACCTTCTATCACATCGTATTTGCTCATTCTTACATCCATACGATAAACAATATACGTAAATAACGCAAAAAAAAAAAAAAAAAAAAAAAAAAAAAAAAAAAAAAAAAAAAAAAAACCACAAATAGCAAGAAGTACATTCAGCTAACGTGCTACCTACAATGTAGGCAACAATCAGGTCTAAGACATCATCCCTATACATTATGGCATTCAAGTTTCCTCTAAGAAGCATGTGCAGGTCTGTGCAATGCCTAATGAAATGCTACACCACAAATAGCAAGAAATACATTCAGCTAACGTGCTACCTACAATGTAGGCAAATAATCAGGTCTAAGACATCATCCCTATACATTCTGGCATTCAAGTTTCCTCTAAGAAGCATGTGCAGGTCTGTGCAATGCCTAATGAAATGCTACCCAAAACAATCTCAGAGCAGAGCTTGCCATAGGTGCAATGGGTGCAGCAGGCAAACTGAATGTCGAAAACATAAAACAAGATATAAAATAAAATTAAAAACCAATAAAAATAATAAATTTTCTTTTTCCTTTTAATATGTAAATCTGAAAATTCTATTCATTTGAAAAAGATAAATTAAAAAATAAAATCTAATTCTAACGTCAATTTACGAAATAACTAATTGAATTAATATTTTACACCAAGGCAAATATAATCATGCAAAGATCTTCATCCGAAATTAACTGATGTGCAAAGAAAAAAATCCGATATTGATGGACAGGATTTATTTCATGAAATTTTATTATTAATGACGCACAAAAGCAGAAAACATTGTTTCATATTCATATAACGTGCTTCAATGTATTTTTAAAAACAATCTTCGAAGCACATTCCCTAATTTATTTGTCTCACTTAGGATGACAAATTTATATCCCTAATTTATTTGTCTCACTTTTAACTTTGCCCGTTCTGTAGCATCTGGCCAACGTTTTTTTTCCAAACTGAAGACATGGTCTATAAATATATATATAGACCATGCTGAAGATAATCAAAAACTATTTAAGAGCGACAATGCAACAAGAACGCCTAGCAAATTTATCAATTATAGCGGTAGAGCATAAATTATTAGATGAAATTGATTTACACCATCTTATATCGGAATTTGCTCTTAATAAAGCACGCCAAACTTATTTCTTGTAAGTAGTTGTTTTCTCCTATTAATATGTTATTTTTGAAAATAATATTTATTATCTAATTAGATATTTAATTTTTGTATGTAGTAGTTGTTTTCTCCTATATGTTATTTTTGAAAATAATATTTATTATCTAATTAGATATTTAATTTTTGTATGTAGTGAAGTTTATTTAATATTATAATTACGTGCAACGAAAATTTTGTAATTTATTACAATTTCCAAAATGTTCTTCGCGTGTGTTAATATCGATAATTTCTAAGATATTCTGTTATGACTTATGTACTGTATTATTATTGAAAAAATAATAATTGTACAACTTTAAATTTCATTTATGACTATTAATTTACTAGTTTTTGTTTTATTGATTAAATAGGGGTGGCCAACTAACAGTTGCACACAGGCGGCCGAATTTCTAGGCACGGCATTGCTGCCAGTGCCTAGAAATTCGATTGCTAACGGCTCATTGGAGCAGTCACTCCTTTGGATCATACTGACAGCACTCAATTATCATGACGGCACATCGGTGCGACTGAATCATCCAAAATTCGTGAAGGATTTAAATGAAGAAATTTTCATTCCCGCCTTAAAATACACTACCTCAGAGGCGGACTGTTAACTTTGGGGGCGAAGGATTTAAATGAAATTTTCATTCCCGCCTTAAAATACACTACCTCAGAGGCGGACTGTTAACTTTGGGGGCTTTTTGGACAGCCCTGATCTAGAGGAAGCATCTCTCTCGGTTTCTTTTCAACACTCAGTCTCGGATCTGGTGGGGGATGTAAGTGAGCAGATCTGGTGATCAGTGAATGAGATCACTCGCTTCCTTCGATGCGAGTGATCTCATTCACCCGTTAGTAATCCTAGCAGATTGAGCGGTAATATCATTTGTCGACAAAAAAGATGTAGCGACAAACTAGCTATAAGTATTCTCGTCCCTCGAAGAGATACGACTCGGCTCTATCTGTTATAGATTAGCCTTATATACTAGTGAATTATACGATAAAACTGAAATCCAAAGTTAAATTTTGCTAAAATATTTTAAAATTTCACGAAATAACCATTTCATTCGCTGTATTATATGTGGAATACGGAAAACGTTTTTTAAAAAAGTTATAATTTTAGTCCTTTTGAAAATTTGTTTCATGATTTAACTTGGCATCTACCATACTTAATTACGCAAATTCAATTTACGCTAACCATTATCATTATAACGAAAATTATAATAATTCGTTGATTATCTTATCTACTGTACATTCATTGGAAAAGATTAAAATTGATTCAGATTTCGGTGGCGTGAAAAATTTTGCCAACGAAAAGACTCCATTCGTTGGTTGCAACGATATCTGATGGTATTTTCGATTAGCAGCCGACAGAACCAAATTTGTAACCATTTATATAGATAATGGAACGTTTTTGAAAATTTCGGATAGATATGATTTTTTTTTCGAATATATTAAAACTCGAACAAGAAAATATCAATAATTTGAAATCTTGCTAACGAAATTTCTTGTATTCTTTGAAAACTGTCAAATCTTGATTTATTAAATTAAAAAATTTTATTTTTAATACGCCTAATTGGAAAATGTAAAGAGACTTCTTGAAATTTTCTCTAGAGCTGTTCCGCTAATGCATTCTAACGCTAACTTAGTTTATAATTTCTAAATTTATGATATAATAATCAATTTGGAGTTGAAAGGAAACTTCATTACGATTACTAGGAAAATAAATTTAACTACTTTATCTTAATTTTCAATTTCCTGTCAGTAAATTTCCATTTAGACATAAAATAATTATTAGTTGTTTCTTTCGTCCTTTAATACGATCTCGAATCTAATTACGGGTAATGGAAAATAAATGAAGTTTTTTTTCATTAAAAAATTTGCTCGCTTTAAAAATATTAAATTTTATTAATTTATTTATTGCCCACTATCTGGGTTAAAGACGATATCTCAAAATAATAAATTCTACTTTTTTTAACTGTTAATTATTATTAATGATGTTAGAATATTAATTATTCTATTTATTGTTTTTTTATCTTATAAAAACAGAATAAGTTTACTCGTTTTTAAATATTTTTATTGAATTTTATATATATGTAATTATTTTATGTATAGGCTACATTATTTTATACTATAATAAAAAATAGATATTCGGGTGATGCGAAGATATTCGAGTAAATAATCTGCGGTAAAAATAATGACTACTATTAATAATTTAAATAAATATTTCTAATAATGATTTAACGTTATTCCTGCCGTAAAAGTTTCTATTAAAAAAATCGTTTAAAAATTCATAAATTTGTTTATACGCTTTATTTATTTTTCAAAGAATGTTCGACTTTTTTTGAATATAAGTCACTAAGATGTAAGATCGTATTAATGAAGTCTAGTAAAAATTAAAGAGGAATTAACAGGTATTAACATTCGGATATGTTTGGAGATCTTCGTATATGTACGCAAAATTTGCCACGCCAATACAGTAATCGATGAAAGAAATAAAGAAGTAAAGCATCGCGTGTTGAAAGAGTAGAATTGTTTGAGAAAAGAAGCACAAAAATGTACTAAATAAATTTTTATGTTTTTTACAGATCTTAAATATGCGCAAGAATTATTAATAAAGCTATACATTAGTTTACCGATTGGATCGTCATTTATTCAATTCATTAAAAGCCCAAAAACATTTTATAGTCGATAATCTTGTATTTTAACCTGTATATTTTAATAATTTTTGAAGATATATTTTTAGAAATGTTTAATTAAATAATTATATAATATTATCTGGACAAATATTTTAACTAAGATCGCTTTATCGCTTATACCGCTAGTATAGCGATTATCTTCCACATAATAATAATCGAAATTACAAATCAAACAAACGATTTATTAAAAATGTTTTTATAATTTTCAGCGTTAATACGAAAAAATTTTGATAATATTGGCCACGAAAAATGCCATAAAACAAAATTTTATAGCTTCCGTTACCAGAAAAACATCAATAATATAAAGAATCTATCTATTTTTTGACGCTTTTAACTAAATATTATTAAATTTGTACAGTTAATTTACCAGAAAAACATCAATAATATAACGAATCTATCTATTTTTTGACGCTTTTAACTAAATATTATTAAATTTGTACAGTTAATTTAAAGTTAAAAATATATTTTAAAATTCTCAATTGACATTATTTTCTTTTAATGGAATATTCGTAAAAAAATTCCTCATTAATTAATTTCGTAATTTAATTATGTCTAAGTATCAGCTAAAGATCATTTACTTCCGATAATTTAAGACGAAAGATAAATTTATTTTAAATCTATAATTAGTTATTAAGCCGATAATTTGAAGTGTTTAAAGAACTCAAAACTAATCTGTTAACTGAAATTCCTATAGTTAAATATTTTTATTTTTATACAATTTATTATTTCTTCGAAAGAATATTAAAATTATTTAAAACGCTACATATGTTATCATTAAATTTGATAATTATAACTGCGTGTAATTCCTTTCCTAATCCGTATAAAAACTCTGAAAATTCTCCATCGAGTTTGTTGCCTCGGGGATTTACTGCCACTTTCTTTTCAACTGAACAGTGGCAGTCGACTTAATGATGACTCGACTAACATTTGCACTTTTTAAATAAAATCGAAACTATTATTATTTAAAAAAGACCGAAAATGAAGTTATTATAAGGATAATTGGAAAAGTAGTTTCGAAAAATTTGTATACACTAGTTTCTTCCGTTTTTATCGGTATTGATAATATTAACAGACTTCATTCGGTTGCGTAATATTTCAGTTGCAGGATACGAAATCTTAATGCCAACTTATACCTATGCCCCGAGTCTGTTACTCCCGTAAAAAATATATAAACTTCTAATCTAATACAAGTACTTCTAACAGCTAGGCTATTTTCATTTAATTTTAATACTTTGTAACTTATAAAAATGATTTATATCCAGGTAATGAAAATTGAGTGAAATATTTGGAAAAATTAATAATAAACTTTCTTCGATTTAACCAGTTAGAAAAAATATCTCATTAATCGTTGGCCCGTAAAACGGATAAATTTCGCTCAAGTTCGGATATGAAAATATTTTAAAATCTATTTCTTTATAAATAATCAAACATAATTTAAATTTTTAAAGGCTTTCTCATCCAACATTCGAAACTTTTTAAATTACATCATTCGTTAAAAACAAACATATTTTAAAACTATGAAAACAAATAAATTCTCTCGTTAATTTTTATTACTTTTTAAATTAAGAAACCACTTCACTTTTCTCGAGTTTCAGAAGAATTATACTTTTTAAAATCATTTCTGAAGAGTTCAATTTTTCTTCATAGAAACAGGAATATCGATTTTATATCCGAAACACTTTACTTCTTATTATTAAAAAACTTCGAATTATTCTACCTCTAGTAATTATAATCTGCAAATATTTTCATTCTGGGAACCTCTAATTATTGCTGTTTGATGAAAACTCGCTTAAGCTTATCTGTGCACGCTCCAAAAAAATAAAAAATAAAACAATTAACTAAAAACTACCGTGTTATTCATTATAAAAATTATTTAATAATAATATATTTTTTCTCTTGGAATAATCAATCTCGAAGACAATCTATTGGAAACCCGTTTTCTGATAATACGACAGGATATAATAGAAATTTTTATAGAAAATCGATATTCTAACAATCATCGTATCATTCGTAAATGGCCTCGATTGAATTTTGTACTATATTTTACTTCTCTTTCTGTCGTTATATATTTTATAGTACGTAATTAGTTTGTACAGTTTTGCCCGCCATATCTTCCCTACTTAATGAGAATTTAATAACATATTTCTGTTTTCGTGATAGAAACAAAACTGATAAGCGAGTTGGTAAAACAGCCTGATACTCATATTTGATGTAAACAACTATTCGTACTTATCACCATTCTAACCACGATTAACCAAAGTAGTAATCGTGATTAGAGTGGCGATGTGTACGACTAGTGATAAGATCAATTAAATTTATTTAATGTTTATTCTCGAAGTAGAATTGTAATATAAAAATAAGAAAAATAATATCGAAATAGCGCTTACTTTATCTTCGCTGAATTCGAAGTTAGTTTTCGTTGGAAAATAAAATTTAGGAATATACTTCTCAATTTTTAGACAGATAATTTAATTTGAAATTTGGCCTAAATTTTATATGTTACAGAAATAGAAAATTTCAAAAATAAAAATAAAATATTTATCTGGTAAGTCTTTAAAATTTGAATAAATTACAAGTTGTTATTATTGACACGAATAAGCAAAAAATATTAGCATAAATTAAAGATAACGAAAGTTTAGTTATTTACATAGTTTAATTTTATTTAACACACAGTGTCGAGGTCCGAAAACCATAATCTTAGACAAACTTAAGCTCAAAGCGAGTAAAAGCGGACTTAATTAACACTGGGAGGAAGAGTTGGAAATTTGATTGGAAGATCGATTATCGTCTCATTTAAGATCGATCGAACACTAGCGGAATCAATCGATTTAAGAGAATTTCCAGGTCAAGACGGACTCGACATCTAGCGTATGGAATCGTTGCTGTAGTTTTTATAATATAGACTAAAATAATTCGAGTATCTTTTCTTTTCATATTACAGTATGTTCCATGAAATATGATGGTCGCATCTTTAAAATTTTATAATTTAAGTACGATCTTTAAACAGACGAAAACTATCGAATTAATTATGGGCCTTTATAAATATGCTTCTGGATTTATTTAATGTTCCGATAAAATATAAAAATATATGAATGTCAGATATTATAAATCTAAAATTTAAATGATATTTTTCGCAGACATTTTAAGTTTGTATGGAGATATAACAAATTTTACAAATTTATATAAAAACGTAAATATTGGAAAATTAATATAGAATATAGAAATGTAACGTTTCACTAATACCACGAAAATCATATACAGTGGATTCCGCTTACTTGGGTCATCAGTTAATTGGGACAGCCGCGTAATTGGGCCAAATCTCAAAGAACGGAAACCAAACTAATAAACTAATGCATAATTTAAACGCTTAATTGGGACACTAGCGGAAAAGGAATTTTCAATTTTTGATATATTTTAGGGATTTTCGAAAGTATGGCTACACATACATTCACTAATCGTGGCCAAGATTCAAGAAAGGATTTTACACTTTCGAGTAAAATTGCTTCGCTGGCTGAATAAAATTAAAAGCCAGCCATTTAATACAATCCATGGTAGATTCGCTGAAATAAACCAAAATCTACCATAGCGCGTCTCCTACGACAAGAAAATCAATTGCGTGAGGAATGGGCATTAGAGAAAGAAATTCAAAGAAGAAAGCGTGATGGAAAGAATCCAGAAGTCTAAGAAGCATTAGATCAATGGATTTTTATAGTTAGCGGGGAGGCGTGAATATCAGCCGACCCAATGTTGAAGACGAAGATCGGTAAAAAGCTAATAATTAAATAGTTAGCTACCCATTTTAATAAATCATTAAAATAGGTACCTAATTATTAATATTTTACCTACAAATTACATATTTTATTTTAGAATTTATTACTTGGTTTAATTGGGACAACCGCTTAACTGGGCCAAAATGCCTTAGTCCCGACGAATCCACTGTATTTAAGATTTTAATATAATTAATCATTATTTTAAATGAATACTTCGGATTTTAAAAGAGCTCAAACTTCCTAAATACAGAATTCAGGCTAGAAACACGATAAAATTACCTCTATAAATCCTTTTGGACGAAAAATGACCCACCTTATATGGTAGTGAGCTTATGAATTGCCAAGGTCAATTCATTCGATAGAATAACCGGTTTCTGTTTCGTTCATCCAATAGCGGTTTACTTTTTATCATGGCTAATAATTTGAAATGTTTGTTATCTTTTAAAAATTGCTAAATTAATACTTTACATTTCCTGGTTACGTTATTAAATATTAAATTATATTTCTAATCGCTTAAAATTAAATAAATACAACGAATGACGACATCGTCCTTTAGTATTTATCAGTAATGGCGGATAATACAGTCGTTTGTAAGCGTGGAAAAACATGGTTCAGTCGAGCTAGAAATGCTATTTTAAATGTATATAAGTACTTTAAAAGGCAGAAATTTTGATAAATAACATACTCGACGAAACTTCACTCGATTGTTACTTCTGTACCGACAATTAAAAGAATTGTAATCGAAGGAAGCGAAACAGTAGACGATGATCCGGAAATGAAAAACACGCCAGTTAAACTGTCAACACTCAGAAAGAAAAGGCATTTTAGTATTTATAAAGTAAAGATTAAAATATTTTAATCTAATTATTATGTTTTTAAATCAAACATCGAATCGAAAATGATGATAAATTCTCGATCGCCATCCGTTTTACATCGTTAACCTTAACTGAAAAGACTCGTCGATCATCGAATTTGGCCTTCTTTCGTGGAAAAGGGTATAAGTAAGTTCCGTTTTCTTATAAACACCGATATCTTTGATACTCTGTGCCGGTTTAAATTAAAATTTGGAATTGAAAATGACAGAGATTTAGGATTGAGACTCAAAATTTCCTAAATAAAAAAGAATCGATAGAAATAGATGTATTCGTACTTTTTTATAAGCGTGATTGATAGTAAAAATATGTCTGTTGTAAACATAAATTGAAGGAGATGTATATCGTAAGATTAAAATACATTAATAGCCTTTCTTGTAGTATAGGCTTTTTTTGTACATGTTTTACATCGCAACGAATTAACAATTATCAAAAATTAAAACCCGAATAACACAAGCAGTAAAATTAAAATAAAGCAAAACAAAACAGTCAACCATGGTATTTAAAATTCATTTCGGCACAGCGCCCTCTTCAGCTATAACCAATGTATAATACAAAAATTTACATAAAAAATTTCTTTTAAAAAACAAAAAACATGTCTGTTGTTTTATGTATATATCAATTATATATACAGCCCTAGCTTGGCGAAAGATTTGCAGAGAGTATTATCTGCCTACTCCATTCGTATAGTGCCATCAGAATCCAAATTTTCTTTACACTCGAAATTTTTAAAATGCAGTATATCATTTGGTTAAGTAAAATGTACAGAAAATACAGTATTGCTTTTCGATCAAAACATATTAATAATGCGAAGTTTAAAATAAATGATAAAAGTATTGTAAATTCGTCATTGCATACACAAAGATGCCGTTAGCGTGTTCAACAATATGCCAAGAAACTCTCGAACTAAAGTTGTAAAAACAGAATATTCGCAGAAATGATAAAATATAAACTTTCTATTATTATTTTTTTTTCTTAAAATTGATTCAGTAGTTTAGCGGATGATAACAGTGCAAACAGCTATTACTGTAGTAATATAATATATGATATAATGTAGTAATATACGATAGGATATATACTGTATATCCAACGTTGGCGAATAATTCGTATTGAAATTGAAACTAGAATAAAATAATATTTTTATCGATTGTATATGCTAATTTTATTTAATATGTGATGATCTAAAACTAAGATTTTAAATTGTTTTCCATCCTGCTGGGTAATAAGTAACTTTATACGAGTCACTCGTGCCCGTACTGGCAGATAACGAATGGAGTTAAAAGACAGGATTAGATTCCTCCCGAAAAATTCTGAAGGTATGAGTATGGAATTGAAGCCGAACCTCCAGGTGGTAAACTAACGCTTTATTACGTAGCCCGACTGACTACGATATCAATAATAATAGAAGGCAATGTCTATCTGTTTGCGGTCATAAGTACTTATAAAAATAGGGCAACAGTCTTGAAAATTGGCAGCGGGTAAACAACGAAAACGAAAATTTCAGTGCCAAACATAATCTAAATCACTTGGAGAGTTGGGGGTATTTCTAGATCGGGCGAAAACAACTGTTTAATTCTTCAAACTTTTGTTCGAATTCGAATGTTATTGGACCCTTGTATCATCTGGGAAATTCGAGGTAATAATTCTGAGACGAGTATAGACTCCAAATATGGCATCATCAGATATGAAGATCATTGCGATGATAATTCTAGAATTAGTCACACCAGCCCAAAGATGACGTCACTGTTCTTCGGAATGACGTCATCGTATTATAAAAATACGAGTAGATGATGTCACAAAAACAGATCGATGTATGGCGTCGTTATGACACGACAATGGTGACGTCATGGATTATTCCAATATATGGTGTCACCACAATATAATAATTATGATTCTCCACATATTGTACAAAAGGGAAAATTATGCGCTAGAAATGCCCAGGTAACTCGGGTAAAGGATAATGCACTTGTTTTTCGGATTTTCAATCATCTAAAATAACATTAATATAAAAATTAGTTTGAATAATTGTATACTTATTTAAACTGATCCTTTCTATTAATACAGCTCTTAAGAATCTTTCCAAATATATCATTTTTTTATCTATATGTAACTTATTTTAAGCCTAAGTTCAAAATTTATTAAATATGTCAATGATTAGTAAAATTGTAAATAAAAATATTATATTAATTATAAAAAATCTGACTACAGTCCAATTATATTCATCAAAGTAATATATTAATCAGCAAAAATTTACTTCGTCGAGTTTTTGCTTTGAAAATATCAAGAATTAAAATTCAACTTAAATTATGCGGGAGAATTATTAATGCGATTAATCAACCGAGAATACGAGTCTTATTTTTTGGTTTTAAGTAGTCATTTAAATATTTCGTTGCCAGTATATCCAATGCATTATATTATAGAAGAAAACAGGATTCACTCGATGTTTTCTTCCAAGTTTCTGACCCGAGTGCGATAAAATCTTGATTTAATTTTACATTTATTAGTAGGGATTCTCTTATAACATTATTAGCATTATCTCGATAGCAATGTTCCCGTATTAAATTAAATTTAATAAATTTTTGTTAAATAATGCAGAAAATATAGAATCGAATCTGAATATTCAGATTTACTCTAACATCGATAAGAAATATAAGAAATGCCTAAAAGGTCTGAGCCCTTAGAAAAAATAAATATTAATAAAAAATAAAATATTATTATTAAATGTTCAAATTGATTATCGATAACTCGCATGAACATATCAGTTTCGTGTAAGCTTCTCTGACATTTCTTAAAAGAGAAAAATTGATTTTCAGCAAATTCATTCCGAGTGTTTTCCCCAGCCTATTAACACTTCTGGTTTCTAATCTACTATTCAGTACTGCTAGTTAACTAAAATAAAATTACGATACGTGTTATTGCTATAGGCAAAGTACTATTCCAGTTATCGTAGCACTGTTATTCCTATAGGCTATAGTATATTTGAGACACGCTTTATAAATTATTAATGGCCGGTTCCATCAGTGCAAAAAACTATAAAAAACAAAAACAAATATTTGAATATCTGAATTTAATAATAGTGAATATTATTTGCTTTTCAAATTATCAAACTATAATTACACACGCGAAGTGATTAATCGTTTTGATATAAGTTGTTAATATTATACGTACGAATATTATCTCGATATCGAGGCTTCTTAAAATAGTATAAATCGGTAGATCATATGAATTAATTTTTTAAAGGAACTGCGCATTTTACAAGATATACGGTTATTTTTAAGATAAATTTTTACTAATGAATCGTACATTTTCATTTTTTAACTTATACTCGAGAGGCTATTTATCTATATCTATCTATATATATATAAATCTGAAATGCCTGACAGTGTATGTACGGTTATAACTCGAGAACGGCTGAAAGGATTTTTATGAAACAACTTTTGTTTGTTAGGAAATTTACCAAGGAAGGTTTAAAGACAGGTATTGATTATTAGAAATTAACCAATACCTGTCTATAAATTTTTTGCGTAAAAAAAATTTACTGAACCAGTGTGTCACGGCACATATAATTAATAAGACGTCATTGCCATAGCAACGCAACAATTTAACTTACAGTAATAGAATTTTATAAAAATTTTCGAATTATTTATGCGGCTACTGATTTATTATTTAATCTATCACCTTTTTTCAATCAGTGAGTATTTTATTTCATGATTTTCACTATTGAAAGTTTTTATTATATATAAGAATTTGTATCTGAGATTAATTCTGGTATTTCTTGATACTCTTGGTTCGAGACTATAACTGTCGTTCTCACGTGTTTTGATAAAATTTTTGTACATCGTACAGTTGTATAAATTTCATAATGCCACGAGAAAAAAAGAACTCTTTAGATAAATTAACTCCTGGTGCTAAAACATTGCCTTTAATTCGAGAAAATAAAACATTAGAAGATCGAACAAATCGACTGATTTCTAATAGAGGAAGAGACAAATAAAGAAGGGAACTTTCGAAAATGCACATATTTCAAAAGGAAAACGTATATACACAGGAATTTTTTCAGATGATCCGAATGCCATCTAAAAGGTTATAATTTAAGTAAAAGAGAAACTTAAGTACAACGCCATGAATGTAGTAAATAAACTAGCCAAATTAGTTATAATCCTTCTCGTTTAAACTTAGGCAAATACGTTTTCCTCCACTAACGATGACCACGTCACGTGAATTTTGTCCATTGTAGAACACAGCGTAGCTAGTACGACGTTACGTGAATTTTGATTGTAGCACCGTAACCTTCGAAAGAGAATGGCCATTTCAGCTACGTCACGCAGATCTGCAACGTCACACTTAATGGATCGAAGTTTACAGGGAGTGGTGGTAGCGAGGTTACAATGGTAGCTACTTAAATACTAAGTTTCTAACAGTTTTTGTCAGTCTAGTTCTAACACTCGTTTGTTACTCGTAGTTGTACTTTCTCGTTTCCGGTTTTATTTTGCTGGTTAACGTGAAGTGTTGTTAGAATGTTTTATATTTAAGTTAGAGTTTAGTTAAAGACCTGAGCTCAGGCCAGACTCTGGATTGCAGAGTTGCTAGAACCGTTGGGTTTAGTTGTAAGTAGCATTAATTGACAGTCGTTCAAATTCGCGACTTTGCATCATATAGTAATAATAAATCATTCCAAACATTCATTCATAACATAAAATCACTGATATAAAATGTTCCTCCTTATTTTATGCTGCTTCTGTTCCGATTGCTGATGACTGGATCGCTGTGTGGTAAAGTACTCATTACCTTGTAGGATCAGAGTCCATTACGTTTTAGGATCAGAGTTTTTGGTCCACAACACTAGACTTTTAGGAAAAGTTCAGGACTGGCCCGTTGAATCCCGTCATTCCATCATGGGCTTTAAAAGTGGTAACTACCAGACACGATATATAGCATATGTGATAAAGCAACTTAACAAAAACTAACTAAATTATTCTACAGCACATCTATATCCCTAAAAATTAACGGAGCACTTCAATACCAATTATGGACCATTCATACTCATAGTACGGTGATATCATTTGAAAAATTTAATTCAATCAGTTGGAACTGTATTTTAGAAAAATATGAATATTGGATTCAATTCTGAATCCAATATTCATATTTTTCTAAGGCACAATCAAAACTTAAGATTGTAAACTAATAATATATCATAGAACCATCCAATTAACACTAGGAGAGGTGAATTAGATCCTGGAAAACCGAGAGTTGAGATGGGACCCCTCATAAATTTCGAGGATTGGATTTAGTTAGTTAAGCTGAAGTAATAATATATCATAAAACCATCCAATTAACACTAGGAGAGGTGAATTAGATCCTGGAAAACTGAGAGTTGAGATGGGACCCCTCATAAATTTCGAGGATTGGATTTAGTTAGTTAAGCTGCCATATCTCACCAGGGATATTCTGTATCTAGTGGCAGCCACTTAGAGAACCCATCACAGGCTGGCCAACACTCAAAATGGGGTCAACCAGGTGGTTGAAGGATGGGATTAACAGACCAGGCCTGGACCCCTCCTGAAAAACTGGAAGTGTTGGGACCTGGATCCTCCAGGGTGGTAAGCCACAGCTTTACTGTATGGCTATCTGGCCAACTCAACGATTGGGACCTGTATTTAATTGTGGTTGTGTGTGTGAAAGGCCAAACCATTCTGTATAAAAAATCTCGCAAACTTGTTTATATTGAAATTTGGCAGAACATACCTCATATATTGAATAAAACAGCACTCAAATTTTAAATAAATATATATAAATTTAAAAATTTGGAATTGTTCTATAAAAGATATTCACGTATCTTTGTTATTTTTTCTATCCTTTATGTGAGGATCAAGAAGTGCTTTATTGAGTTTGAAACTTTTGTTCATAACATCAGGATCTCTTAAGCTAGATTGACACGATCAGAGCACACTCAGACCGAGTTCACTTGGATGATGCGCGCTCATCTACTCGGACCTTTTCATCTGAATCGAGTAAACTCGGACGACAACCAAAATACTCGGAGGACTGAGTTCACTTGGATGATGTGCACGCATCTACTCGGACCTTTTCATCTGAATCGAGTAAACTCGGACGACAACCAAAATACTCGGACCGAGTAGCAGCTGATTGGAAGTTTAAGATGGCAGAAAGTAGTAAACAATGATTGCGTAGTAGAGCGAAGCTGTCATGCTTGTGTCAAATGATGGAATATTAGAATTAACGCGTCTTAAAAGTTCATCAAACTGGATTTTAGTAAATCGTAGGTAGTTTTGAATGTATTTTTACCTTCATTTTCCACCTCAAGCAAAAAATTGGAAGAGGCGCCTAATTGCTCAGTCCTGAGCAATTATTAAGAGGAAGTTAAGAAGCTGATCCATTCTCAAGTCCATAACTCTTCTTCCGTCTAATCTGTTTATTAATGTGACTGTCTAGCTCCTGCAATAATATATCAGCTACAGCAGATCTGCCATTTATCTCAGACTATAGAAAGAGTACACTTGGATCGTGTAAACGAACTTAAAACTCGGACAGAGTTTGTCTCTGACCGAGTGTACTCTGATCGTGTCAACCTAGCTTTATATTAGAACTGATCTGTATTTAATAATAATTTATTATTATTGTTACATAGTAGTTGCATCCTATACAATATATTTGCAAGCAGGAAGGAAAAAGCTTTTATTTTTGTCAACCCACATTTAAGTCTTTATAAAAGTTAAGACATTTTGGATAAAATTACATTTAAATATATAATATGTATACTTAAAAATTCTGACCTTTTTAAAATTTATTAATTTCTATCAGAATTGTTTAATTAGATTAGAGAAGAAAAATCAATCACAAAAATCATTAAAAGAGTTGTTAAAAAAATATTTGATTGTTGTGTGTGTGTGTATATATATATATATAGAGAGAGAGAGAGAGAGAGAAAAAACAAAGTGTTATTTCAGATCATCTTTAAAACAATAATTCTATAATTTTTTATTGAGCACTAAAGTATATAACTCTAAGAAAATTTCTCAAGTTAGAATACTTTTAATTAGCAATAAAATTATTTTGGATTAAAAAAAAATTGATAATTTTACTCTTAAATCCATCAAAAATATAAATTCAATGAACTATACTCAATTAAAAACTTATTAATATCTATTTTTTCAAAGTTTCAAATCTTTTAACTCAATAAAAATAGGAGAAATGACTTTTTTTTCTTTTTACTTGTACTAATTGATATATCATGGGAGCATTGTCCTCTTCACAAATATTGATCGAATGATAACATTCTTGATACATACATAAATTATATATGCATTTAGATAGATTTAATGCATATATTATGAAAGAAAATGATTGTTACTTGTAATAAAAGTGCATACACTCGAAATTTTGCAGAATACTAAAAAAAAATTCATGAAATTCTAATGAGTACTAACCCAATACTTTGTTCTTATGAATCAATAATTTCTTTTTAGTTCATTACATGAATATTTTCAGAAAAAAATTTACGTTTTCAAATATTTAGTGTGCTTAAAGCATTGCTTTAATATAATGTGCATGCATATTAATGCTTGCTATTATTATTAAAGATGACTTTGATATGTAATTTTTCTCAACTTTCGTTAAGATATCGATTCTTGAAAGGATCTTATAAAATTATTATTTTTACATAATTAACTTCTCGTAAAATAGATCTTTCTGATTGCAACAAATAAAAGAATCCAGAAGATACAAAATGACTTAAGATGATTTTCGTTACAAATTAAAAAGAAAATTGAAAAGTGAGATTGCCAAATAATTTCCAGTTATATAGAAATTTTAATGTGTGAGAAAATACTGCTACCAATAATAATAAATATGAAATATAAATTTCAATGAGCATAGACTCAAAACATTTTTCAGCTTATCGAAACAAATGAGGAACAACAAAAAGCACGGAAAAGTTACTGTTCACAATTCATACAGTATTTATATAACTTTGCTATTGTTACTATTATATAGTCCTTATAGAAGCATCAACTGGAAAGCATATATACAGGAAAACTTCATGAATTTGATATTAATATAAACAGTAGAGCATCGATTAACCGAAATGTCGCTTATCCGAACATAGTATTGTGATACGCAACAGGTCTCTGCCAATACTCCCATCCTACAATGTGTAGGGTGGGAGAATCTAAGCTTCTGTTATACACGTTGAATGTATGCGGAAACAATCGACATATATACAGTACAGTAGTTTAATTATCTAATTAATATATTTAATATTATAATAATAATAATAATAATTAAAAAACAAATGAGGCAGAATAACTTATGTAAACAATAAAACATATGTATTTGAAATTTGCTTTGTATTTTTTACATTGTGTTTTTTCTTATTTTTCTATCAGATCAATTATCTGAACTACCCTTGGTCCCAATTAATTTGGATAATCGATGATCTACTGTAGTACTTGTTATTTTGAAACAAATCACATTCCCAGTTCAAAGTATATAATATTTAATTGTCATTACTGGTGGATAATTTAAAATATGATTAATTTTTAATTCGAAGCTACATTCTAACCTTGGCAGTTGACCAAATTCACATAATTCAAATTTTTTGTGACAAATTAGATGGATTTGGAAGATTACCTACAGAACTGAATAACAGACATCTGGAATAATTATTAGTGACTAATCAGTATAAGAATCTGAATACATTTTTCAAGCATAGGATCCTTTTCTATTGGTCCTCACAATAAAATTAAAGCCTGCATACAAGAAATTTATTTTAATATCTTAATTTGGAAGAAAAACAAAATTTTCTTTGTTTTTTTTTATTCTACTTTTCAACTGCATTCACCAGAAGCCATCCATATCTGTAGCAGGACTGACAGTCAGATGAAGAATTGGTTCAATGGGGAAGCCCAGAGCAGATCCTTCCTGAAAAACTGAGAATTGAACTCAGACTTTCAGGTGTAAGATAATGCTTTACCATGTGATCATCATTCTGTTTCTTTTTATGGGATCAAAAAATCTCTCCCTCCATTGTTTGTCAATCTAATCTTGTTTTAAATATTTGACTGTTAGGATACAATTAATCTTGAGCAGGATTTTTATGATAGATTGCTCAAAAATTTAAAAATTATCATGTTAATCTGGGATCAAGCTTGTAAACTTAAAAGTGAATATACAAAATGGCCAAAACAAACAAAATATTGTACTTTTTATTTACTAGCAAATCTTTAAATAATAAATAAATCTGTAATCGTAAAATAAAAGCAATCTTTTGGAAAATTGATTGTTTTAGTATCAGTCGTGCAATTTTAGAATATATTTATAAAAGAAAAAATATTAAAAAATTTGTAGAAAAAAGTCTCTCTACAGTTATGGGATAATTGATCAGATTGTGCAATATATAAAAACTTGATCATCTTCATAGTAATACTTAAATTATGTGTAATCAATGCTTGGACCTGATCTTCCATAAGAAATGCAGCATGGCTAATAGAAGCAGAATGAGGATGAAGACTATTTGTAAACCATGCATCATAAATTTCAGTATTAAAATGAAATTTGTTATGATTCGGAGGAAATTTTCTCCTAATGTAAAATGTTATAAACAAAATTTTAAGGAATTTTCACCTGGATTTCGAGATATAATGTTAGATGCAATTTAATTAAGTTGTGGACTTTTTGTCTTGCAATTCGTTTTTATTTATTGCCTTATCTGTTATGATACACCAGCCATTCTCAACCTACCGCCCAGGAGCTGCATGTGGCCTGCCAAGCTTTTACGTGCGGCCCAGAACACACAGTCTTGAATTTAATGAAAGCACGGAATTATTCTCCCACATGCAAAAAATAAAATAAAAATTCTGATATTAAATTTTTTTTAAATCTGGAAAAATTAGAATTTTCCTAATTTGTTAGGTCCTTCCTGATGCACTCAAAATTTTACAGGTCAAAGGTCAGTTTGGAAAACAGTGATCTATGGCATTCATGAATTAAGAAGTTGAGTTTGTTGTAGGCGATTTTTCACACGACACCAACTGGTTGCCAACTGCTGATATAATGTGTTGCGGCCGGCTTAACATAGCAAACAAATGTATGTGGCCCGGGGGAAAAAAGTTGAAAACCACTGTCATAGACTGTAGATAAGCTGATTACTGATTGCTTATTTATTATTGTGAAGATTCAATAAAAATAACTAATCTGAACTTTATATCTAACTGGTTATTTTTTGTAGTTCCTATACACTCAAAGATGGCCTAAATATATAGGATTATCATGAATTTTTATTGCAAATACAGCAAAATTTGTGAAAAAAATGAGCAATTCAAAGAAGTGATTGTTATTTCCTTATTAAATCAAAAGTACAAACTATAATGATGTTTATTTAATCATATTTATTATTAATATTATTTCTATGAATGTGTAAGCATAGTAACATGGAAGACAATTGATTCTGTAGAGCCATTACACATATTTAATTAAAGGGAAATTTTTAATGTTTATCTTAATCGTAACAAAAAAAAAGTGCAATAAGTATCCTTTACCTCAAGCTGTCGACGTCCTCGAAACATTTTTCGATGGATCGAACACGTTGAAAACGTTGAAATTTGGCAAAACGAAGATAGTTAAGCACCAAGTTTTGATGATGATCATTTAAACCCAATTCGTTTGCCTGAAAACCCATCAATGAAATGATTACATTCGCTTTAGCATTGATCTTATCCTAAATATTTACTTACCATAATTACACTTCGAATGATTTTGCAAATGGACGGACTCAGGTGCGTTCGATCGGTAAATAATGACGTCACTGTTCAAGATGGCTCCCAAATATAATTTTTTTTTTTAATTCGTTTAAAGAAATCAGTTATATCATTCTTAAAAATAATTAATTAAAAAAAATTCGGCAGATTTTATTTTTTTAAATTCGTTTAAAAAAATCAGTTATATCATTCTTAAAAATAATTAATTAAAAAAAATTCGGCAGATTTTATTTGAATTTTTACGAAAATGTATACAGTGTTATTTTTGCTGTCAAAAAATAATTTATATCAGGTACCATTTTATATTTTAAATTAAAAAAATATATATAAAACACGCAAAAAATTGGTCTCCATAGTAACGATATATAACACACATTATTATTTAATACTGGGATGTTGATATGCCGCTCCGAATTTTTAAACGAGATTTTTACCACAAGAAGACGCCACTCACAGGAACTTTAATACTTATAGCGAAGTGGCATAAAGGGAGGAGGTTACTGTATCTTTTATAACTCGTCCCTCCCAAGCGAATTATAAAAATTAGTTCAAAAGCGAACAAGGTCGTTTCGAGTTATTAATTATATTTTTATCGTCACGTGTTGCCAGATATATTTTTAGTTTAAAAATGCCGAAATTTTTTATGGTTTCTTCCTTTTCTTGCTCGTAATTTTTTTTTTTTGCTAAATTTGTTGCCTTCAACTGCTGCTTCGTCGTAAATTTTACCAGTTTCTGGTTCCTCTAAACGTGACCGATTTTCAATAGAATCTAGGGAAAAAATTTCGGCACACGCAGGGAAATTAGAAAGTGAATGAATTAAAAATTTAAGCCGATACGATACGCTTACGCATAACATGTGTGTGTAGGACAACAAAAACTTGTTCAATGGAACCCACGCTATAAGAGTTAGCTCACTGGATGACATCATAAAAATTTTCGCTGGTATAAAAACTGACATATGACCCAAAGAATTCGCGAATAAAAAAGTTGCCTAAAGCGATGGAAGTTCTCACGTTTCGTTCTAGGAAGTCGGTTATTCACGAATCATCTCTCTAAATGTGGAATATTCGGTAGTACAAAAGGTGACATCACATTTCGTCTCCTCTAAAACAGGCAGTTAATAGTTATAAACACACGAGGTTCGAGTTACACCATTAAGCAAGTGTCTGGAGAGAAGTTCACGGGCAATTTTCGCAACACGGGCCCCTCAATGACGTCTAGAACACTTCAGACAACACAGCTGCTAGAATGTAAACTAATAGATATTGATCAGCTGCCAACTACGTATCGTTACATAAATAATCATTCATATATGGAATTAAAAAATGATAATTCTGGACGAAAAATTTTATAAAAAAGAACAACTAATTACGCGATTTTTTTATGCAATGCCGTGTTATCGAGGAATTTCGTCATGTGAAACGCCTACATAAAAATTTGCATCAGTGCTATTTTTACATGTGACTAGGCATGTTTGTTATAACTCTTCAAAAAGTTTTTTCCCCATATCTGTAAAGATATAATAATAATTTTTGTTACACACACTTTCAGATATTCTGCCAATGAGAAATGTAGAAAATGTACACGTGCCTTTTTAAAAATTCACTCAAATGATCACATGTTCACATGTTCTTAGGATCAAAGATTTGAGAGAGACTGTAGAAACCTTTTTTTTTTTTTTCTATTTTTATTTTAGATAAACGAGATTATTTTTTCTTGAGAGTTTTGATAGATATCAAACACAATTCAAGTTGCCTGTCTATACTGTACATTATTGGCAGTGCAACTGATGTGTTTACTTAATTTCATCATGGAAAATTGGATATTCCCTTACAACAACTTATTTAAAATAAAATTAGTGTAACAATATTGAAACTGTTTCCTGTCAACTTAGTATCCTGAACTATATTATCTGATATTTCTAAATTTATTATTCATTATTATGTAATTTACGGTATTTAACAATCTGCTCTAGTTTGTTTCTTCATAATTCCAATTTATAATAATTTAAAAATAGAAAATTTAACTCGGTGTGATATTTTACTTCAGTTTAACTATGCAAATGATATTAATAGTTTCAACGTGACAGTAGAATGAAATGTGTATCTACTTAAATTATCAAAATAACAGCTTATTTCTCAACTTATTTTATTTTTTTAAAGCAATAACATCAATATCAAGTTTTAGTCAGTTAAACAAGCTCTCTCAATCACACATAGAAAAATATCGATACCTCTTTCACAAGACTTAAATAATGGGAAGATAGTAAATATACGCAAAGTCCTATTTGACTGGTATTTACATACAACGTTCAAGAATTACAGAATTTTTATAAAATATTTTATTTGATAACATTTGATTTTGTTATTTGACTTGAGGAGCACTTACGATTTTTAAATTTATAAAGATATATATATTACATATGTATATAATTGTTTGAATCATGTCGAAGAGTTAAGAGTGCTCTGACATATTTTTAATTTCCGTATAAAAGCATAATATTATGCATATTCAAAACATTCCTTTCTTTAGAGCTTAAATATGTTATAAACAATGAAACTATATATATTTTTTATTAGTTTGTTTTCCCAGCAAGAAAATGTGCTTTTACCATGTGAAATTACTTCCCATTTAGAACAATCAAAATACTCGAGTTGTACTGATGCATTTCCTTCCTAAACTATAACTTGTGCAAATTTAACAAAAACTGTGATCAATTATATTGTATAGAAAAGTCAGTTTGATGCACAATACTGTGTGGCAGAGTAAAAACTATACATCCCTGATGCGCAGCTTGATTTGTATCTTATCGACTGGTCCCAGTCGTCAAAATGGAAGGAAGCAAAAACAAAACTGGGATATCATTAGGGAGGCTAATTTAAAATAAAATGAAAACAATCGAAGAAGGAAATGAGAGTTTCAAATTTCTGACTGATTTTGCCAACCAGTATATTGGCAACAAGGACACAAATTCAAATAATAATAAATTGAAAAAAAAATTAAATACTGGATTATTATAAGAGACTCCAATATTTCAAAATTGAAAACAACAGGAAGACAAAGAAATATAATGGAAAACTACATGCGATTATAATAAAATGAAAAAAATGCAAATCGAACAGATGCATTGAAAAGTTAGCATGCAAGAAATCAAAAAACACTCAAAGTATTTTTATGATAATCTCCAAAAACATCTATTGAATAGTTAGTTAACAAGAAAATATATAAATGTTAAAAATTTGATTTGGATCTAATTAGTTTAATAACAAAAAATATTTCAAAAGACTTTTAATCTGACTAGAAAAACACAGTTTACTGTAGTAACAGATACGAAGTGTTCTTTTCTAGTGTGTAATATTCTATTATATAATACACATCTTTTTTAAAATAAAATCTAAAAGATAAATTTAAGGTATTTACAGGTACTCCTCACTTAACGACTGAATTCCATTCCCACGACTTGGTTGGTAAGCAAGTAACTTGTTCATATATATCAATTTAGAACAAGTTACTCGCTTAAGTTCTCACGGCTATAAATTTGTATCTCAATTATACACAAGGTATTTTTCTTCATCAGATTTTTGGAACTACGAGTGCTGGGAATTATATGCAACAGAAGTAGTAAACAATGAATATGGGAGAAAAGCAAATTTTCCGTAAAAAATGTCGTAAGCTTGGACGTGAGTTTGAACAGTCGTTAAACAGGTACGACGTTAAGTGAGGAATACCTGTATAATAAATAAAAATATTAAATTTCTTTAAATATACAAAATATATAAATTGTTATAACAGATTTTCTTTATACATACAAATTATAAAATGATATACAATAAAGATTATATATAAATTTTACTATAGAACATCTTTGAAATAACAATTTTAATTTGGAATTAAAGATTAATTTTAACAAAAAAAAAAAATCAACAATTATGGAAAACAAAAATTTTTATCCTGGAAATGCTATTTTGTGATTTTGTTATAATGCAAAAGCATAAATAGCTACCAGGGATCATTAATATGCAATAATTGCACAAAATACAAAAATTTGTATGAAAACAAATTTTTTATTTATCTACGCTCTAGGTATTGATATTAAACTGTAATTTTGGACAACTTTTATTTTAAATGGTGTAAAACTCTTTTGTCTAAAATAATTTTTATAAATTTGGGAGGAGAATTTTCAAATTTTAAAATTATTTCCATTTAAATGGCAGTTTGATTAACTTCTGTATAATGGAAGTTTATCGTTGATTAACATTATATCAAAATATTTAATCTTTTACATTGTGACAAACTTTAAAAGTTTTACATTCTTTTTACATTCTATAAAATTATTATTTAAGATATTAAACAATAATAAATAATATAAAGATGACTCTTAACAAACAAATCAATTAGGAAAAAAAAAGATGCCATTATCACGATTATAATCATTTCTTCTCCTAATTAAAATTTTAATAACTCTCGATTAATTTTCAAAAGATTTTATAACTTTCTCTTCTTTCTTTCATTTTTTTCTACTTTCCAAGCATATATGCTAAAGAAGCAAATGATGAGAATGATAACCAGAAAAACAACAGAAAATTTGAAAACTGGCCATTCTGCAGGGATGATCTGATTGCTCTTCTCTAATATGTCACGCCTCACTGTCATATCGTAAAAAGCTCCATTCATTTGTTCATTAGTTGCTAGAATACCCGCAATGTGTAACAGCTGATGGCTATGGCCAACGATGTCAAACTTACCCGGTGCCAAACGTTCTGGAAGGTGTGAAGCATAAAAAAACGCTATCATGAAAGAAAACAAAAATTGCCAAGCATAATGCATGATGGAAGGTGAATCAGGATTATTATAATAAATAATCCTGTAAAGTAAAGGAATGCTGTCCCATATCCAGGGCAAGATGAAGGAACCTAGACGAAACACCTTAACCCAGAAAAGACTTTTAATGAAGCGTGACCAGCAAGCTAAAGTTATACAGAGAACTGTATTGGCAAAGCATATGTCAAGGAAATGATTGGATAACCAGGTATCCAAAAGATCTTCTGGAAAAACATAAGCTCTATACAAGAGACCTGCCCCGAAAGAATAAAAACTGAGGGCACCATAATCAAGAAAAAACCATATGTGGCGAGCCATGTTAGATATACTGTAAAAAGTGTGGGCCATAGCACTGATCAGTGGATATGTACATACAGTGATCATATAAGAAACAAAACACCAGGTATAAGGATGAGAAGTGACATCAAGCATCTCGCATATGGCAGCCAATTTCCAACAGAAGTAGAGAGTAGGAAGAAAATGAGTCCATATATTCAGAGTTTCATTTGTTGCCACTATGATGCTGGTCAGACACTGTCTTACGGTGCATTTAGGTGGACGATAACCTTTCAAAATGGCAATTTCTCTCATGTCGGGTGGTAACTGATCTTCATTCAGCAACTGCAAATGTTTAGAGTTGAGAAGTCGACTTAAACTTGTCATAGCCATGTTTATTCATTTGAGAAAGTTGACAACTAACAAAAAACAATTTTAGTTTAATATATATAAAAAAAATTTATCTATAAAATCAATCAAACAATAATAACTTTTGAGATAATATAACAAAATTTATTTAATAATTAAAAATCATTTTCTGCTCTATTAAACAATTAACTCTATAATATAGAGTTAACTGAACTTTATATTATATACTTCAAATATTGTATTAAAATGATTCATACTAAGCAATTTAACAAGCTATTAAATCTCTTTATACACTAATCTATTTAAATTACTTCATTCATCAAAAAATAATAAGGAAAAATAGTACTACTATTATACATTTCAAAGTTCAGGGTGAATGGCATTTGTGCAGACAGACAAACTAGAACTACTCTGTTTAGCATTCTTGGGAAATGGGCCAAAATTTTATAATTGCATTTCTCCTCTCTTAAGTAACTTATAAAATTATAGTTGAACAAGTTTGGTAAGTTATGCAGAATGGTTGTGTTGTTAAACAAATAGTCATGAGTAAAAAAAAAAAACAGAATTTGCTTTCTGGAAAAGATTCAATTAAAATATCAGAACTAATAACCTAATTACGAAAAAAATATACAATCTGCAGAACAAATTCATAGATTATAATAACGCAACAATATTTCGATTTTATAATTTCATTTCAAAATTTATAATTTAAGAAAATTAATTTTTAATTTGATAAAAAAAATTACTGCCAAAATTTATATTTTATTCATTTGTGCATGCAAAATTCAGAATTATAATTACGTAAGTTTAATGTTACATAATATTTTTTTATTACTACTTTACCTCAATTTAGAATTATGTAAGATTAATGAATTAAAAAATTATAATAGTTGTTGATTATTTTTTAAACATATCTGAAGAACAAATATACAAAAGTATTTTTTTTTAATTTTAAATTATTATTAGCTATGTATCTATATCAGACAAAACTAGAGATAAGATATTGAAGATGCATTATTTTTATATGTAGAAAAGTAATAAATTCTTAAAATAAGAAGTATTTTTTATTTGATAATGAGGTTAAAAATATTTCTGATCACTATAAACATGCTATTTTATACATATTAATTATTTTGGTTTTATTATTAAGCAAGTAAGATAAGTAATTAAATCATTATTTTATATTAAAATACTTATCAAAGTTGTTAATTGATTAATAATATAAGCTGCACCGGTATCCCTCTGCTTATGGACTTGGGTGATGTAGCTATCTTCACGCTCCAAGGCTTTGCCTTTGACTTGGGCAAAAACATTAGCTTTCCATTTGCGAACTCTGTCAGTTTTATGTTTTTTAAACCTTTGAGCTTAAAAATAAAGAGCTTGAGGTAAACAATGGATGAGGAAAGAACATATACAAAAAGCTCAAAGATTTTTGGATATGTAAACAAGGCTGTCTTCTCCATGTGGTTCCTTGGATTTGCAGTTGGAAAGAGCATAAGGAGCACATATCAGAGCTACAACATCTTCTCATGAATCTCACCTTCCAACTTATTATCACCTGATGATTCGGATATGTGAAGTTCTAGCATTGCTGAGATAAATCCACTACTATAAGTAAGGCTTTAAACATGGATTTATAAGCAGAGATAGTTTTGGTTGAGGAAAATAATAAATTCAGAATAATATATAACTTGGGAAATGGGCCAAAATTTTATAATTGCATTTCTCCTAAAGTTCTTTCTGGAAAGTCTTATAAATATTAATCAATTTTGCTGATGAAACTTTAATAATGATATTGCAAATATTAAATTCCAAAATTTGCAATATTATTATTAAGAGTTCTAAGAGAAAATATATCATTTAACTTTCATAATAAAGTTACAATTTGAACATTGCTCTTGAAGTGCAATTTCTCGTGTTATTATTTAATGAAATTCGAAGTTATGTTTGTATTATTTATTCTATTACTTTAAATGGTAATCAATCTGATATAACCAAAGCATGTCTGGGATTAAGAAAAAAGTGTTTTTAGTAGCAAATTGAGTCATCAGTTTGCAGCTGTAGATCAGAAGACTGAAATTTCAAATATAATAATAATAGATTATCATCATAAAATCAAATCATTTTAGTGAGAATATATAATGATTTATTTAATTTTCTGTAAACCATATTCACTTATTCTTTGTAATGTAATTATATAGAATAATCAATTTACATTTATCCTCATTTATTTGGAGTAAAAAGTAGAAATCTATTGTTAAATTTTTTAATCAATTTTTTTTAATTCTAATGATCAAGAATCAGATTAATCACTGGTTATTTTATTTCACAAATAATAGATTTTTTTACAGGACACAGAGAAACTATTATATTCCTATGAAAAGATATTTCACAAAGGTCAGAAAAAGCAGCTCAACTACAGCATTAATTGTTTTATCTTGTGTCAAATGATATATATGTTAGCCTATATAATATATTTACACAATTTGAAGAAAATATATTCAATAGCTCTTTACATTATTTAATCATTATTTTTGTTTTTAAAACTGGACAATTGATTTGAAAAAAGGAAACTGCAATTTAGTGTACCATTATTCTAATGTTATTAACTGAACAACTCATCATTAACTTCTATCCTCATTCAGAAGTACCAATTGTATTCATCTTTAAGTTGAACAAGGATGTTATTAGGTTTGTCGATTGATTTACGTAGAATTTTTATAAATTAAAAAGTAATTATTACAGGATTTCTGATTTTAAGAATTATTTATTACATTAATATTTTGATTTTTCTAAAGCAAAATATATATAGTCTAGAGTCATCAATGTTGTTTAGAGTCAATATTTGGATTATGAGATCATCATCGTTATGCACAATCAGTTCTATATAATTTTGGCTAATTCATTTTAACATAAATTAATATATAATGTATCAGGGCCGGCCTTAGCGTTTTTGCTACCGTACGCAAACCCAAAAAATGCCACCCCTATGGGTTGTGTTTATTTTTTTCCTGCTCTAGTTCAGGCAGTTTTGCCACCCTGGGAAGGCCCTGAATGTATATAACTCTATACTACAAAGAGTATTTGCCCTAGCGTTTTTGCTACCGTACACAAACCCAAAAAATACCACCCCTATGGGCTGTGTTTATTTTTTTCCTGCTCTAGTTCAGGCGGTTTTGCCACCCTGGGAAGGCCCTGAATGTATATAACTCTATACTACAAAGAGTATTTGCTGTTTTATATATATATATATATATATTAACATTTTATTTGATAATAATTAAGGAAATCTTACCAATTTTATAAAATAATAATATATTTAAACAAAAAGTTTTCTTCTGAAACATCAGAAAAATTTACCCTTCTGGAAAAAAATGAAAGGAATTTTGAATCCGATAAACAATAAATAAAAGTTAAGATTAGATATAAACAGAATTATCTTATTAAAAAATTAAACTTATGAAATATCTTATCTATTAAGATAATTTAAAAATAGAAGGGAAGAGGTTATCTTTCAATTCCTCTTTCATATCATAATTTATGTAATCATTTGAGAAACCATCCAATCCTCTTCCCTTCTATTTTTAAATTATCTTTCAATTCCTCTTTCATATCATAATTTATGTAATCATTTGAGAAACCATCCAATAAAAAGATCAAAAAGAGCAAAATCAATGGCCAATTAACAATTTCCAGTTTTTTTATTTCCTATTTCTAATACATTGATACTTTTTCCTATATATATTATTAACAATACTACAGAAATCTTTTTTCCCTATATAATAAATAACTGTAAAAGATATCTTATATAAAAGCAGGAAAGTGCTCGTATGATAACTAACAAATATTAAAAAAAAATATATATATATACACATACACACACACCAGGACAGTTTAATTTCTTAACTTAAACATTGCATTATATAATACATTTAATATCAAAATTTTTGTGCTTATCTGATAAAAAATAAATAAATTTTCTTCAGATTGACAGCTCTACTAAGCTATATTAATCTTTTCTTTAAATATTCTGAATCTAATACCAATAAGAATTTTAGAAACTGCAGTAATATTAGCATATCAATCAATAAAAAGATATAGAAACACTATAAAATTTTACCTCAAGATTTAATCATTTTATTAGTATACAGAAAAAAATTTATACAAGAAATGGACAATATATCAATATATTGCTTTTTTACGCTTGCTTACAATTCATGCTGTTAATATAAAAGAATATGCCACACCTACACACACTAGTCAACAACTTTGCTTGAAATTTTACCTCAAGATTTAATCAATTTATTAGTACACAGAAAAAAATTTATACAAGAAATGGACAATATATCAATATATTGCTTTTTTACACTTGCTTACAATGCATGCTGTTAATATAAAAGAATATGCCACACCTACACACACTAGTCAACAACTTTGCTTGAAGTCCAGTCATACATATATATAAACTCAAATCAGAAACTACATATACATATATAACAAATATAATTTTTTAAGATTTTCTTTTCTTTTTATGTTTACAAAACTGGTTTTATTGATTACATTTATATGACATGACATGCCAAAAAAAAAAGATATAAAAAATTTATATATAATTTGTACATATATGCACAAAAGCAAAATCTTTAAAAAAATTATATTAAATTTGCTTAAGTACTAATTAAATTATTATTATTGTAAAAGGAATAATTGAGCAACATATAATGAAATTCAAAAACAAATTAGAAAATTATAAAATCAAACCCAAGAGTATTTACAATAAAAAAAGAATATATTATAAAGAATATATAATAAAGAAATATATTATGACAAAAAGAAAGGGTAAAATTATACAGTACATATATTATATATAAATAATGTTACTCTTTCTTTATGACATAAAAAGAAAGGGTAAAATTATACAGTACATATATTATATATAAATAATGTTACTCTTCCTTTTTATGTCAAATTTACTTTTTTATGCATGCGTTAAAATACTAATTGACGGTGAGGCAATAAAATAATTAATCATTTAACACCTGTAGTGAAGTTACTACATAAGGATGCAAAATCTCTTTCAGTAATTAAACGGATAAACATGTGACTAAGGTAATAGTTGAATTGACCTTGAACGACAAACCGTTTTAATTTCCTCAAAAATCTATCAATACGTTAAAGCATTATAAGATCGGTGTTGAAAACGAAGAGGAAAGGGAATATAAAGTTAAACAACTCACCTAATATCAACACCTACCACATTACTTTCACCAGAGAAAACATATGAACTATATTTTGTTTGACAGCGCCCTCTTCCGCGTAATTACACATCTCCATTCGTTTTGATTGGAATTTCCGGATGTTGCTATTTAAAAAACGTTATTTGGGTTTGGTAATGAACCTAGTATTGAATCAATCGGTAATTAATTATATTTTTATTTCGTTGTGAACTGGAAGACATTAATAAAAGAGTAATACAATAATAAACGATTCCGTATTAATTACATCACACGCACTGTTCGAAAAATTCGCTTAGGCAACAGACACAAATTTAGTGTTGCCAGTTGGTTAAAATTATAAAAAAAAAAAAAAATTTAAATGCACTAGCTTTGACATAGACATTTTTTTAAAAATGTTTATTTTACCGATATGTTGCTCTAGTGTGATTTGTTACAATGAATTTAATAAACATATTTTGATTTAAATGACTTTTCGTGAGGGAGCTACTAAGTTTCTCATTTGAATCGATATGACAAAACGTGTAAATATTTAGTTAGGCAGAATAGCATTGCCTTTGATATCAACAGGCCTATTACACGAGAAAAGATTGTCACGCATGAAGTTAATGATCTACAACGCCAAGGTATTAAAAATTCGCATAAAATAAGTTTAATCATCGTAATGGCAGACAGATAAGAAAGACTATATCGATAATTAAACGAAAAAAGTATGTTTAGACATTGAAAGACGGATCTAGAAAAATTTATAAGCACGTGAATACGGGGCATATACCTAGAAAAGTAAGAGAACGGATAAGAAATATATAATTTATTAATTATAAATTTAATAAATAATATCGAGACTTCGCGGCAAAGAGCAATCGCTCTTTGCCGCGAAGTCTTATTAAGAAATTTATATTTTTCTCTATAAAATTGAATTTTTCACGCTTCAAAATTATAATTTGTTTACTCTATATCATACTGCAACTCATCTATATTGTTCGTTATTTTTATTTTGCTTTTATACGCCCACATTTATTACATATTTTATGAGAAAATATAAATAAATATTTTATCGTTTTTCTACATTTATATTTTCTTTCGCACACATTCGTTTTTACGGTTTTCTAGAAGGCATTTTTATTGATACTCTATCAAATTAAATACATTTTTTTTAATTTTAAACAATCGCACAAATGTGTATTTTTATTAAAAAATAGAAAATTTCGATAAATATATATTTCTAAACGTCAGAAAAATAAATTTTTTTGTGAAAAATTGGATTATCGCTAATGTAGAAGAAAGTTAAGAGATGATTGACAGGTACCGCATAGGAGAATCACATTATTATTAGTAAGATAGACAGCGATGATGTAATATATATAATGCCAACTTTCGAAAAAACTAAATTTGAAGTCTTTGTAAATAACCTTTTCACTTTCTTACACGAAAATAGAAATTATAATTATCCTGGCAGGCCATTAAAAAAAAAAAGTTAACTCAAATATAGAATGCGGTTATTAATTACATCACGTTGATGGAGTGATTACAGTAAATTTTAAATCATTTAAAGCGAAAAATAAAATAAAAAAATTTTTTAACAAAGAAAAAATTCTCGTTATCTTTTACGGTTAAAATGCAGTTCCGATACTTGATATCAGAATAACAACAACAGTAACAACAGGATAATCACCATTATATTATTAATAGTCAAACGTGGCTGGCTGGCTGGATATCCCTTTCTCAGTTGAACTACTGTACTTATTTCTATAAATAGGGTATTTTTAGAAAGGTCTAATTTTTGGATGTCTACGTGACAGCCTAAATTATTTGTTGTTATCAATAATTTAAAAATTAAAGAATAGAAATAACATTGAAATTGTAGTTCCACTAAAAAACGGAATTCGCAGGTGGCGCTGTAACGTAACAATGGATGCCATTTTACGATTTCCTCTTTGATTCCCTATACGAGTTCGAAGGTGTTTTTGTCGTTATATACGGTATTATTAGATTAAAGAGCGGGTAATTTCTAGTACATACTGTATTAATAGTCAAAGATGGCTGACTGGATGTCCCTTTTTCGGTCGAACTACTGTACCGATTTCTATAAATAGGTTATCTTTAGAAAGGCTTAATCTTTGGATGTCTGTTACAGTGAAAATTATTTGTTGTGATTAATAATTTAAAAATTAAAGAATAAAAATTAAATTGAAATTGTAGTTCCTCTAAAAAGACAGAATCCGCAGATGGCACTGTAACGTAATAGCATACGCCATTTTATGATCCCTACACGAGTTCGGAGGTGTTTTTTTTTTTTTGTCTTTATATACATTTATTATAAGATTAAATCACAAGATTAAATGTCGTCTCATTTATATGAGCGGGTAATTTCTAGTATTAAATAAACAATTTTTTTTTCTTCTCTGCTTATCTCGTTTCATCGTGATAATCTTCATTAACTTGGGAGTTTAAACCATGATAAAATTAAATTAATGTAGTGAAATTGTTAAATTACATTATAGTTAAATAAATAATAATAAGTTAGCGAAATCGCATTTATATATTTATATATATATATTTAAACTATTTCTGACTTTAATAAATTATGGAAACAGTAATGTCAGGTCTTAATGAAGACGGATCGTCTTAACGTAACCAGGCATTATCCAGTTAATTAATAATCCTTTAGTAATTATAGATTCAGCACAGAACGCGATTTATAATCGACGAAAACAAAAATTTACAGTCATTATAGTTATTTTAATAATATAGGTTTTGAAATTAAATATTTGCACTAATACTTCTTATAAAATAAAAAGTATTTTTCTCACATTATTTTAAGAAAATACAAAGAAAAATGGCAAATAAACAATTACTTTAAACATTTGTGTAGTAGAATACCATATTTCATCCGCGAGAGGAATAAAATGATTGTTTGTTTTTACAAGGGATCAGGTTTCACTCTGTGCTCTCAGGTTACAAAATAAATTGTCTTTGTTAGTTGGAAAAATTTTTCAGAATTATGAAGTATTTGATATCATTGGATGCAGAATATCATCAGAAATGTAAATATATTAATATTTTTTTAATCTGATGCTGAAATCATGAATAATTTGAAAAAATTATGTATTGTTTACATATGCAAATTAGGCCTAATTCTTTCGTATTTTTTTTCCTTTTGGTCCTATAACTAAAATTAAAAAACGATATCAGGACACAGTATATGGACAACAAAATATAATTTTTTCGTGGCAAAAAATTAAAAAGTAAAAAAGTTACGGCAAAATATCAAATATTAAGTATCATATTTCATACTCCTTGGAGCATAAAATGGAATTTTTTTTTTAATTGAGGAGCATTAAAGGTTAAGGCTGTGCCCGACTCATCCTAAAGGCTCCACATTGATGTCAGAAACGAGATTATTAAGGCTAATAGGAGCCTGTATAGAAGGAAAGAATATTGTGGCAAAATTTAGAACCTTTAAGATGGCTCAGGAGAATTTGGTGGACAGAAGTCAGTCATCGACCGCACTTTCCGGAACTTTTGCATTTGCAAGTATGCTTCCCAGTTTCGGCGAAGAACCGGATTCGTGTGTTAGAGATTTTTTTCGACTGTAGACGAGTGGAAAATTATGAATTGGAGCGATCGTCAATTATTAGGGATTTCAAAATGTAAACTTACAGGAATTGCGCGAGAATTTGCTAGGCGAGACTACTGGGTAAAAGATATAACTAATTATAAGGAATTTAAGGAACAGATGATTGAGTGATTTGCTCATCTGCTATATACAATTAGGTTACAGGAATTTTTTGCATGTGTGCAAAAACGGAGGGAAAATGTACAGACATTTGCGGCAAGGTTACAAGCATTAGCTGTGGAGACCACAATGGAAATGGAAGGCATGACGGAGCAGGTAAGACCCATCATCAAACGGTGTCAGAGACTAGAACTTGATAAAAGGCTATGCACACAATTTTTAAATGGAATTAATGATAGGATTAAACACAGCGTAATGTCACAAAATCCAAAAACATTCGAAGAAGCATTATTGGCAGCTAGGTGCTAGGAATCAATCGAGAAAACTATTAATAAACCACGTCCTTACATCGGAAAAAAAGAAGGATGTGATGAAGTGAATTGTGATACAAACGCGTGGGGCGCAACAAATCAAAACAGGTTGGATATGGAAAATTACAGACAGCTCTTAGACAAATTAGCGATAGGTTAGATAAGTTAGAGCCGAAAGTGGAAAAAGCTACAGACTCACAACCCCCAACTTTTTCCCAACAAGTAGTGGAGATAAGGAGAAGACCGGTACCACAGTACGAGTCACGTATGCCATACCAAGATCAAAAATATGACTGGATTCTGCCACATTATGCTTATAGATCGCCACCGAATAGAACCCCAGTTAATTGGAAACCACAAATGCATCCCAGGACCCAGGACTAAAGAATAGGAAGTATGCCGAGATTTCTGGCACCACAGAATTGGAACATTACACCAAATGGAGAGAGCTCCCGAAGAGCATTCCCGGCTCAATCACGAAGGATAGAGACTAGATTTGCTCCACAACAAATTTCTCGAAATAATAATCGCGATAAATATAGGAATAATAGGAATTCTTGACTAGTATGAAATAGATCGGCAGATAGACAATGTATAGGAACTAACAGTCAATGGCGAACACATTCTCAAGCGGTTATATCTGTTCAAAGACATTATAAATATAATAATTTCTCTACGAAAAGACATCCTATGCAATTTAAAGGGATGTCCAAGTCAAAATTAGTTAAGGAGATAGAACAAAGCTTAAAATGTTGTGTCAATGAATGATCAATTTATTTGACCATTGATACAGGCACTAGGATTACACTGTTATTGCGAACATTTGTGAATACTTTAGGAGAACTTTTACCTTCATCCTGTAAATCGAATATGGAATTACAAAGCACGACGGGACATGTAATAAAAACGTACGGAAAATATTTATTTTCGTTTCAGATTGGATCGCTACAATTTAAACATGCTTGTTATGTAGTAGACCAATATATAACATCTCCCAATAATGGCTGTTTAGGCCGTGATATTATTACAAAGTATCATCTAACTATTTCGTTATATAATTCATCAATAACCCTAGCTAACGGTGTACAAATAAATTTTAAAGGCGAGAGATGCGACCGCGCCGCAGTAGGAAAGACCACCCAGCGAAACGCCATGGGTAGTATCAGGAACCAGTATAAGGAAAATCATAGTGATACTCAGATGAATTTCCAGTCTAATAATAGTTGTAGCAATGCGAAAACTGTCTATTTGCTCAAGGATAAAGTTATACTGCCCATGTCAGACGTTATAGTTTTAGCGAAAGTGACAGGAATTCAACAAAAGAATCAAATGGGTATAATAGAATCAGAAGAGCTAGATACACCAGGAGTAGTCACAGTGGACGTACTAGTTAAAACTAAGAAAAAGGGTAAAGTACCCATTAGAATTATGAATGTAATGACAAACGCCATAAAATTACGCAAACAAGAATCGATAGGAAAGTTTTTGCAAGCGACAGAAGAAATGGAAGAGCAGGCTGATAGTAGGAAGTCTGTAAAAGACTGATGCCGCTACAGGCATGACTAAGAAAAATTTTGGGAACCTTTTTGACTGAACCAAAATGGGAAAAGACAAAAAGAAACCCTTGCTAGATTTACTATATAAATACAGACACGTTTTGCGATGAACAATTACGATTTAGGCTTCTGCAATATCATCGAACACAAAATTGATACCAGAAATAGTTCTCCAATTTATTTACCACTGTATGGGATTCCATATGCACAGAGGGAGAAGAATGAAATAGTAGAAGAAATGTTAGAAAATAATATTATCGAACATTCCAGCTCCCCATGGAGTGCACCAGCCCTTCTCGTTAAAAAGAAAGATGGAACATTTAGATTTATGATAGATTATTAGAAGTTAAATTGCGCTTGTGCACAAGATCCGTTTCCGATTCCTTTGGTATCTGAGAATCTTAGTTTAATAGGAAGGGCTAAATATTTTAGCATGATGGACACTCTTTATGGATTTTGGCAATTACAACCTGAAAGTTGCCCAAAAAGTGCTTTCTCAATAACAGATGGGCATTATCAGTTTCTGCGTTTGCCCATGAGCCTTAACAACAGCCCAGCAACATAGCAAAGAATAGCCAGCCACATTTTACATGGTCTAAGAAATAAAATTTGCCTAAATTACCTCGACGACATATTAGTATTTAGTAAAGATTTTGAGAGTCATTTAGAAAATCTAGAATTAGTTCTCAAACATCTAGGAGAAGCCGGAATTAAATTAAAACCTAAGAAATGTCATTTTTTTCAGTGTCAAATTAAATTCTTAGGGCATGAAATTTCAGAAGAAGGTATTAAACCAGCCAAAATCAAAAGTGTAGTAAATTTTCAGAGACACAAAAACAATTCAGAAGTACGCTCATTTTTAGGATTAACTGGATATTATCGACGACATATCAAAGATTATGCTAAGATAGCTAAATCACTTACAACATTGTTAAAAACTAACACAAAATTTAATTGGGATGATGCATGTGAGCAAGCATTTCAAAACCTTAAAGAAATTATGACAACAGTGCCACTACTATGCTCATCTGACTTCACAGAACCGTTTATACTTTCAACCAATGCTTCAAATTACGCAATCGAAGCTATTTTGTCACAGAAAGATGAAAGGGGAGAACTCCCAATCGCTTACATTAGGGGTGGGCAACCTTTTTTTGTAAGAGGCCATATAGAAAAATTTATAAATCTTAATCTTCATTCATCTAGGGGATTTACGCAATTCCAATGATTCTATACTAGCCAAACCCTTGAAAGATTGTATGACTGAATTAAATGCGTAATGATATAAGTGAAAACTGTCGAAATGCCAGAAAATAGGACAAAGTCTATATTCTTTAAGAATTTTCAGACGGTACACCGAAGTAATCTTATGCGTAATAAAATACAACACTTCGATCTCTTATCGTTCTCAAGGACAATTTTAGAGTTATTTATTAAACACAAACAAAAAAAGGAAATATTACGTAAATATTATAAAACAGGAAAACCGCATAAAAATAGCAACACTGTACTAAAAAATACACATATTTATTTTAAAAATGTACTAAAAAATACACATATTTATTTTAAAAATGTATAAGATAACTAACATTAAATGTAATGATATATTTTTCACTTTTAATAAAAAAAAAGAAAAAAGATAATAAGATGACTAACATTAAATGTAATGATATATTTTTCACTTTTAATAAAAAAAAAGAAAAAAAGATATCATTCAGTAGCGAATCAGTTAAAATCAGAGATAAAGCAGTCTTTCGATAGCGTAATAAAAAAACATCGATCACGCCATATTATCCGATTTTTGAAACACGTTTTTGAGTTATATCTATTTGCGGGAGCGATAATTAATAGTGCCGCTAAGAATTTTCTGTTTGACTATATTTTTTTCTTTGTATAGCGAAACAGGTTTCTATTATTCAAGGTCGCGAACTTGTTTGGTGTTCCGGCATTAAGAGATTTTCACGTCATTTAATCGATAAAAACCAGATGTAAGGAAGAAACCTTGAAATATAAAGATATAAAATTATTATCAACGAAAAACCAGAAATGATATCATTAATATGGGTTGAAATTATTATCATTATTGACATTTTGTCATAAAAAAACGGAAGTTCATTGTTACCGGCACACAACCAAAACACTGAGTTCGCAACACAGATGTTTAATTTGTAGAGCGATACTTTATTTATTTATTTATTTGGTTTCGTAAATACTTTGATCTTGTACGTTCCTGATTAAGTAATTACGTAAAAATATCAAAATTTCTTAATCTAAATATCAGCAAAATTCATTTATAATTAAAAATAATTTTCTATCTCGTCTTGTGATTTCGGAGATGAAAGGATGCAATTTTGAATATTCATAAAATTTTTTTTCTATTAACGTGAATTGTTTGTTATTTTTTTAGTAATGATGTTATCTATAAAATGCATTTTATTATTTTAATTAATAAATAATATTTTATTAAAATTAAAAATTATAAAAAGAACTCGTATAATATAAAAAATAAGATGATTTGGCGCCATCTTTTGGCGGTTTAGAGAAAAACTAATTTAAAAAATTTCTAACATTCCGAATGTTTTCTTTATTTTTCATTTACTTAGAATTTATAATCTATTGGCATTTTGAAAAAATAAGATGATTTGGCGCCATCTTTTGGCAGTTTAGAGAAAAACTAATTTAAAAAATTTCTACCATTCCGAATGTTTTCTTTATTTTTCATTTACTTAGAATTTATAATCTATTGGCATTTTATGTCCAATTTTAAACATTGATTTAATCAACATAGGTGTTACGATGAAGTTATCACTACAGTGACGTGACTTAATCGTGACATCATACATCGATGTTGTTTTACGGTAGCATCCATAATTATATTGGTTATATCCAAGATTATATGGACCATCATGTCTCTATGGCTGTCTATGTGCCTCTCACTAATAACTTTTGAAATAATTAGTAGCCTTTCACGAAATTTGGTAGTGATGTTTTGTCATTTAATCACTTTGACGCTCATAAGTTAATCCTACATAATTGCGTTTAATTTTTATTAAAACTTTAATTTATATTTTTGACAATAGATGACTCTAAGTGTTAAAATGCAGGGATAGCATATAGCTTATCTCCTTGCTTAACACTTACATCATCTATTGTCAATAATCTATATATATAAAATTAGATTATGACGACTTGATGTCATCGTGACGTAACAGTAAATGACTACACAAAATGATATTAATGTATGATGTAATAGTGGGGGCTGCTATCAAATATATACATGCTGGTGAAATCAACGTTAAAATTGGTTGTAAAAATTATGAATTCCACTTTCTAAATACAATAGAGCGTCGATTATTCGAACTATAATTGACGACAGTATCGGAAGTCAATATTGAGTCTATAGGAGAGCCGAAGTTCATTTAAATCATTACACCGATGATATAGTCCACTAAATTATTCGCGACGTTACAGTGACGACAGTATCGGAAGTCAGTATTGAGTTTATAGGAGAGCCAAAGTTCATTTAAATCATTACACCGATGATATAGTCCACTAAATTATTCGCGACGTTACAGTAAACTGCCATAAAATAATGACAATTTTGGAAAATAAGCTATAAGCTTCGAATAAAATTACGATATTGATATGATTTAGCATGTAGCAAATTATCTGCGTACCTATAATATATACGATGTTCAGATGCTCAATAATGTTCTGCGCATTCTAATCGATTGTAACTGTATTCTAAATTGGTGGAGGGTTGTAATTTTAAGTCGTTCTCGAAAGAATACATGATTAGCTGTAAAAGAAACAAATTGCAGTGAGTGTTTATTCGAAATTAAAAACTGAAAACCTAGAGGCAGATTGCATAAAAATAAAAGCCGTTCTTACTGACTCTGTTACCTTTTACATCGAAATTGACTGTTCCTTGCGCATTAATACGGTCACAAAAGTTGGTAATACGCCGATCTCATTGACTTTACACTGACTTCCGATGCTAAATTTAAAATGACGCCATTTTGTTATGGTTCTAAAATTTGAATGTTTTGTGATATTCTTGAAATATTTTCAGGACAGTCTAATAATCGTATAATTGTTTTTATTATAATGTAAGATAATTTTTATAAAATAAATCTAAAATCTTTTCAATAGATTATATTATTATTATTATTGTTAGCATGCACTAACCAGTAAATAGTTTCCTAAATATGGGCGTTTTTAATGCACCAAACACGGCCATTTTGTAACGAGAAGACTTAACATCCTCAAAATTTAATAGACATATATTTCAAACAATAAGGAACGATTCTGTAAAATTTGAATGCTCTGCACTATTTGGTTCTCGAGATAATCTTGACGACGGTCGAACGGACAAACAGACTGACAAAGCGAATACATATAATCAATTTTTTTTTTTGGATTAAAAAGTGCGATTTAAAACTTGAATATATATATATATATATATTTGCTATCATTAATTTTTTATGAATTAATATTTACAAAAAAACTTATTCGAATATATATATATTTGCTATCATTAATTTTTTATGAATTAATATTTACAAAAAAATTTACTTTTTGAATATTTTCTCGATACCTATTTAAATATTTATTTCAAACTGTTTTTCGCATTATATCATTAAAAAAATACGTGAATTTATATCGATAAAATAAGTTAATAATTTATTAAGTGACTAAGTAATTGTTACATGTAATAAGGCTAGAGATCTTATTAATTATTTATCGATTGATAAGTATTTTTATATTAGAAATTCGACAACAATCTCCAAAGTGCTGCAGCATTTAATAAATGAAGAATAATATTGAAAAATATATATATTTAAAGAGACATCTGATCTAAAAAATATATAATCCTTCAAAAAAAAATTGCGAAAATAATATGTGAAGAATTTCATCTATCATTTTTAACCAATTAATAGTAATTGTTCGAATTTTGTGGTGAAGTTATTCGAATTTATCTATTGTGTCCAGTAAAAAACATGTTTCGGATCTATGAAAGGTAAAAAGAAGTATGGATGTAGATCTGGCGAAATTCTGTGTGCAGAAATGCTAGCTGGAGTCTAATAAAGAAGCTATTCTTTGCTACTGGTCGATAGAAGTATTTTTCTTCCCACAAAGAAATGTTACAAAGCACTTGTATCCGGTCAATAGGAAGTACCGCAATTAATAAACTCATTTATCTGGCAGAAATGCTACTTCTCCGTAATAATACTAGATTATATTTACTCTAAAAATAAATAAATAAAATTTATTTATTTTTTAGAGTAAGTAGTATTTTTTAGAGTATCTTAGAGCGAAAAACGTAATTTAGCATGAAGAAATCTTCGATAAAATTTTATTTCATAGATATAAATTCCTTTTTAAGTAAATTATTTGTACATGAAAAATTTGTTTGAAAACAGTTTAATTTGTTAAATAATACTGAACGGTTAAATGATTAATGCGTCTTCGACACATATCTTTAATTAATAGAAAACGTCTATTTTATTAATTGCATTCTAAAAGTTATATCGAAAATTTCCGAAAATAGAAAGTTAGAAGGCAATAAAATTAATAGAAAGTTTCTATAGAGCAGTGCATTATTCTATAGCAACTTTTCTGAAAGAGCATTGCTTGTTAGAAACATAAAACAATTACGAGTCACTAAAACTTCGCTCTATAGTTTCTATCAAACGAGCATTGAAGTCATTTCTCACATTTAATGATGTTACCGTACGTAGTCAGTTAACAATAACATCTCCAATCGACATTAGGTAACTTGGATAAATTACCATCAATTTAAATAATGCAAATGATATTACTGGTTTCTGCATAGAGCGCAAGGTTATTTTTATTTACATTTCATTACTAATCAAGAAGACATTATCGCAATCACAATATTTTCTCTTAATTTACCTTTTCGATACCGGTCTCGATAAACTTCTGGCGTTACAATGACATTAATGTTTATCTCTCTAGTTTGCCATGAATTTATAATGGATTGTTTCTTAGAATTATTTGCTCTCTAATTCAAAATTAACAATATTTTTGTCTTAGAATAGCCAGGAAAGAGATAGAAAGATAAATTTACGTTTAATGTTAAAAATTAAAAGTAGATAAACATCATAATATGCTAAATTTTAAAGATATTTTTATACTCAAGAAGAATTCTTAATGCAGAACTGAGAAGAGAGAGCTGAAATGTCAGAATGAGTTATCATCTCATCTAGAAGATGGGTTGCAATAAGGACCAAAGAAAGTTAAAAACCGATAGTCAGACATCGTGACCGGATGATCAAACTCCTGGTTGTGCCGACCAACAACCTTAAACAGAGTTTCAACAAATTGGATAATCCTTTAAGATCATGGCAACGATGTCCATTAAAATAAAACATGAAATGTGACTGGTTCAATAATCTTTTAGTTTTAAGAGAAACGTGATGTAATTCTATGGGCAAAATAAGTTTCTAAACTCAATTTAAGAATGTTTTATTGATGTTAAACCATGTTTGTAAGATCGATGAGTTCGTGAATATTCCACACTTCTATTGAAGATATAAAAAATAGAAAATTCTGAATTTGTCACAGCATACATTCATAAGGCAGCATAATAATGCTAGTACTAGTATATTAGATTTCCGAACTAACTCTAAGAGATACAGATAGTAAATATTATGCTTGTGGTACATATCTGATACAGTTATAATGCATATGAATTTGAAACATGTTTTGTTATGGTTTATAGAATTAAAATTCGTAAAAATGTAGCAAGATTATAAACACATCACGCAGATTCATGTTTATGAACTAATAAGTTCATATATATGAATTTATAGAGTCTAAATTAGTTCAGTAACTATTCACAATGATTATTCAGATAATGAATGGCTAGAGTCCTCCATTTTAACTATTCCGTTAGAGCGTGGGATTCCCTTAATGCTCGTAAATAATTAAGGATTCAAAAGAGTAAAATAGAATTTACGGCTGTACTCAAGACATTACTATATATATATATACAGTATATATGTATATGCATAAATTTAAACTTCATTCAATGAAGAAGTTTTAATAATTCACGTGGTTTTGTTGTTTAAAACTTTCTTTTGAATTATCTATTGAACTTTCGCACAATAAAATTCAAACCTGACGAAAGAAAATAAATTCATAAGTGCAAATACAAGAAAAATTTATATATATATATACCAATTTTAAAAAATTCAAAATGAAAGAGCGATCTTAATTCTCGAGGGATGTTTGCGAAAAAATATCCATTGATACTAAAAATTTCAAAGACAAATATCATTACTGAAAGAGTACTAACTATTGCAAAGATAAACATTCAATAAAATCTTAAGGAAAAATTCTTTTCATATGATAAAACATAGTCTTTTTTAGTTTGAATTATTCTTTGAATGAATCGCTAGCTAACATGCATGAATAATATTCTTCGTGCCAATTAGCACATAGAAATAAACTGAAGTTCTCACATTCCATAATTTATTAGTTAATGATTTTCTTGAAGAATAATTCAGGTTTTTCAGAAGAATATGTAACTTGATCCCAGATTTTTTTTCAGAACTTGGAAGTAGAGGATGAAGATAAGGAGATATTATTAGTATACACTCAATACAATTCTGTTATTCCATTATTTAAAATATAACTTTATTTCTTCATTAGAATATGTGTAATAATTATTATTTTTATAATGAAGTACAGCAAAAATTCTAAGACAAATATAGCTAGTGTTGATGTCATGAATAATTTCTTTGCTATTTTTAGAGGTTCTTGAATAGATCCTCTAAAAATTTCATCAAAAGAAAGATAGGAACCATCCTTCTCTGTAAACATTTCTATAAATAGCATTCTTAAACAAAATTTGAAGTACTGTATAGATATTTCTTACGTTTCTAAAAATTTCGGCCCAGTTCATTAAATGGAATAGTGGAAGGGAAAGAGATTCTGTTCTAAAGATCACATTAATCTATTGATTTTGAATGTAGGTGTTTCTTAACGTTATATAAGAATTTTGAAATTTTTTTCGAACTAAAAATAACCTTACTTCATGATGTTCATAAATACCGGTATACGAGTATTGACGATAGAAATCATTCTGGGAGAAACAGTTTTCATCTAAATCAAAATGACTATCTACAGCAATAATTTCGTATCTCATATAAAAAGTAATTTGTTTACTGAGAAATTAAGATATTTGTTATAATTTAGAAGCAACTATTTGACTGAAAATCAAAGAAAATAAATAAAGCCTTCAATCGAATGGCTGCCTCTAAACTGTAGCGAATGTCTTAGTTTCTCAGTTCAGTACTTGATTCATTTTTTATGAATTACATGTTTTTGTAGTAGATTTATTTCTTTTAAACATAATACTGAAATGTGAAATTATTTTATTGTAAAATTTCGATTAAAAATCGCAAAGTATTATTATGAAATAATAATAATAATGAAATAGTGCTATCCAATAATCTGCATAATAAATCTACGGAAAAATAAATTGTCCACACACTTATTAGAATAATTATAGAAATATAGGATAGAAATGGAAATAAATTTATTAAAATAACTTTTATGTAATATATTTATCCATACCCGAGACCTCCTTTCCTAGAGCCTCCCATATAAATACTGTAATAATGCATTTGAGGGCTATAAACACTATAATGATGCATTTGAGACCTAGCTGGTTGTAAGGATGCTATAATACTTGTTTTAGTAGTTGAATAAGTACTTGTTTACGTAATAACATACAAAAATACTTTAAAAGATTTTCTAATAATTTTTAAATTTTAACTGAACTGAACTGAGGTCTTTCGTGAAAAAGTCATATGTTGGTCACGTATCATGTTATGCTAAATGTAGCATACTATATAAATTGAATAATCATTCTATCGTTTCATTCATTTATTCATATACTATGCATATAGCACATAATACAATTCAAACACTTTGCTATTCAAAATCCATCCTTTAGGGTTCATTTCCAGAGAAGTGGAAACATCTTTTAATAATTTAATTATTAATCGGTATCCTAAGGGAATCTGGCTTATTTTATTCAGTAAAGCAATAATTTAAAATAGATTTGCAAATGTCTGAATGATTTCCGTATGAAAATAACATATAAGTATTTTGAAACAGCAGTACAAAGAGCGAAGAAAATAAACAAACATACTCTCCACAAGAATCGCTTCTTCTTGTGGAGAGATCATAGTAAAGCAATACTACAGAATGCATTTCTCAGAGCTTATGCTACTTGTTCTCTTATTTTTCCATCATACTAATAATGTGAGAGCAAACCCCCAGATGAATCTGAATATCAGGATGAACCTTTCTCTTACCGGATAAATAATGAATATACAAAATTTTTTCTATAAAAACAATAAAGACTGTGTTTTATGTCCTTCCATTTTTATTTATCTGCAATATAAAAGAAAAATAAGAGTATTTGTTCAGTCGTCAAAACTCGTACTGCATTAGTATTTTTTCTTCATTTCTTTTTTATATGCATTTTTACTTTTGTATAAATTTATTGCAATACAATAAACCTTGATAAGAACTGTGGCTCTTGGAATGTTTACCAACTTCTTCACTCTTTATGGTATTCTTTCAGAAAATACTACTATATATCACAGTATTAGAAATCTATTTTGTAAGAGTTCCTAAAAATAAAATAAGAGAAAAACAACTTTTTTAGCATTATATATGAATTGAAATGATAAATTAAAAATATATTATTTATTTTATTTAATATTTAAGATGATGTCGTCTACCAAACGCATTAATTTAATAAATATTCGGTTGGAAAATCAGATATTACTATAACTGAATCTAATCTAATGTAATTAAAATAATGATGTTAATTTTTTTTGGTAGAGAGATTTTTGATCATTCATCAAAATATAGCATAATTTAATGAATTGTTTGAAGTAAACTTTTCCGTGATTGATAGAGGGTAATTATAGCATTAATCATCGAATTATAAGAATTCGGCATCCAGAGCTCTATATCTATAGATTTTTATCAAATACTAGGCGTAGATTTTATCATTTTGATACCAGTAGAAACAGAAACATTACAACATTCTGAAAGAGCGATTATGATTGTAAAAATAAACTGAACAATTAGATCAATGAAAATTGCAACTAGAAGATGTGGAAGAGAGATATTGTTATATATGCATGGATATTATTCCCATCATTTTCTCTTGTAAGCTAAACTATATCGGAAAAGTAAAATTCAGACAGAGAAAAAATAAAATAAAAGGAAATATTCGTCCCATTAACTCATTACTAACTTCCAATCTTTTCTGTTTTTAATGATTATTTTTACTTCTTCCGAATCCATATATCTACCCATGAATTGTCTTTTATTTTTTAATCTGATGATCTGTTTTTTTACTCAAATTTTATCAAATTCATTCAACAATGACTTCTGTGGTCAGTCTCTTCCTTTCAGACCACCATCGTTTATTGTCTCTGTATTTGCTTTGTGATTCGATCGTCATTCATTCTTTCCACACATCCAAACAATTTCGATACAGTTTTTTTGTATAACTTAACTGATATCGCACTATTTCATCAAATATTCAAGTATTCACTTTATTTTTTTTTCTAATTTTTTCACCCTTTCGTTAAATATATTATTCCAAACTGAATACAATTTACTATTATGCTTTTTCTTGCCTCTTGGTATCGTCTATTGGAAAACTATTTAAAACAATAACAAAAGAGAGATATCAATATCTCAATTTTTATAATATATTTTAACGTATAAAGAATTATGCAACGCAAGTTTAATGTTTTTCGTTAACATTTATTCCTCTCAATTGGAATACATTAATGTTTGTAATAATTCTATCAGAATTTGTTCATGATTTAAAATTATTTTTTCAAACTTCACATCGTTTACTCTTTTCAGGTAAGAAATACACAAAAATCAGGTATAATCTAGAAAAGATTGCCATTAAGGCCGATTTTAATTGATCATATAAAACAGATTCATTAAATCAATGTTTAATAAACTAAATATTTTCATCAAGACTCAAAGGCACTTTTCGTTGATTTTCACAATCAACATCTTCTTTTACATATCCAGATTTTATTAAGATTAGTGAATCTTCTGTTAGCGTATCCTAATACAGTACTTAATAATATTCGAAACTCAACATATTAAGCATAAGATAGTCAACATCTTCTTTCACATATCCAGATTTTATTAAGATTAGTGAATCTTCTGCTAGCGTATCCTAATACAGTACTTAATAATATTCGAAACTCAACATATTAAGCATAAGATATAGATTTAGGACAATTGTTTGATCAATATTGATATAATGTGTCGGAAACCCTCCATTGCTAGAAAGTTTTTACCAAAATTATTTTTCTGTTCAATTCACCTCAGAACTTCTGTTCATTCTGAGATCTTTCTTATTATAGTTTCCTTCTGATCTATTTCTTTCTTATTAGATTCTATTTGTCTGCCAGCTTTTAATCATTCTAATCTACCCACCCTCTCAGTAATGACAAGTGTCAGCATCTATACATGCCTTTTGAGAAAATAGATCATACATGTGTGTGTGTGTGTGTGTGTGTGTGTGTAGGTGTGTAGGTGTGTAGGTGTGTAGGTGTGTAGGTGTGTAGGTGTGTAGGTGTGTAGGTGTGTAGGTGTGTGGCGG
>AYEL01069871.1:0-26259 GCA_000484575.1 Olivierus martensii
GTGTGTGTGTGTGTGTAGGTGTGTGTGTGTGTGTGTGTAGGTGTGCGTGTAGGTGTGTGTGTAGGTGTGCGTGTAGGTGTGTGTGTGTGTGTGTGTACACCAACTGGGGGATATATAATACATTATAGGATATAGCTGTCCATCTCGATTTCAGGATACAATTATTCAGTAGTCTATGGTGTTGTGGGTGATGGCGATCGATTGATATACTCAAGTTTTATTTTGGAACCACAGAAATATACGCAGTGCCATCGACTTTGTACTTCAAAGCAAAAGTATCTAAGATTAACAATTGAATCCGCTAGATTATGCATGAAGCGGATATATGTGAATCTCAATATATATATATATATATAAGCTATATAGGTGTGTGTGTGTATGTGTGTGTAGGTATGTGTGTGTGTGTAGATATGTGTGTGTGTGTGTAGGTATGTGGATATATAATACATTATAGGATATAGCTGTCCATCTCGATATCAGGATACAATTATTCAATTATTCAGTAGTCTATGGTTTTGTGGGTGATGGCGACCGATTAATATACTCAAGTTCTATTTTGGAACCACAGAAATATACGCAGTGCCATCGACTTTGTACTTCAAAGCAAAAGTATCTAAGATTAACAATTGAATCCGCTAGATTATGCATGAAGCGGATATATGTGAATCTCAATATATATATATATATATAAGCTATATAGTTTAGGAAATGTGAAAAATCATGACTTTATTCAGTTCCTTTAGCTTAAGAGCATTAATTTTTTAATTAATTTACTTTTTACTCGCAACATAAGGGCGGAAACGTTAATTGATGTTATTCACTAAACGAATTTATTGTATAGAATTTATGAAAAAAGAAAATTTATGTTTTTAAAAAAGATGCAATTTTTATTATTGAAAACAACAGAAAACAAAATTTTGCTGAATTATAATTTAGTGGTCGAAGTTAGCCTTCTTTTTTATGATATATTCAGAATACAATAGAATAAACTGATTCTTTTTCCGACTGATAATCATTCATTTTTTGTTTTTATCTTAATAGTGCAAATTTTCTGGAATAAATATTTTCTGTAAGATCAGTTAAATATTGTTGAATGCCCGCTTCTTTTAAAATGGCCCATAGCTATGTAATATCCATACAATCAAACACTTTACTATAATACATAAATTACATAATGAAATCCTTCAGCTCGATTTACTATCCAATGCATATTTGTAAAGTGATTTAAAGTTCATTTCTTTTTCTGAAATTAACTTGTCCGTCTGACATTTTCGCTTCACATAAGATTAAGTTATTTATCGTAAAATATTCAATACGGTTATTGTTTTATCTATAATAAGAAGTAAATAAATCTTTGGAGTTTTCTTTCTTTGTAATTTAAATATAAAATTTGAATATTTTTCCCATAATTGTTGGAAAATTCTAGCTAAAATATTCTATCCACAGTTTGAAATAATTCATGTGGTAATTCAGTCGATTCCGGCAATAAGGAATCTCCAAGTTTAGAAAATGAAATGAAAAATGAACCATCTCGGAAGTCCATCTTTCATTGAGCTATATTGCAGAGAACTATACTGCAGAGATATCAAGAATAGTGAAATGAAACCTCCTTTCATTTCGCTTTCTAAACTTTGAAATGCCTTATCAGAATTTTTTCTTCAGAAAAATATGCCATTCTGATATATCTCTGTTTCCTCGGTAAATTGTTTCCATATTATTTTGATTTCATCCTGATCATTTAAAATATTTTCATTTCATTCTTCCAAAATTCGCAATGAATTATTGAATTTTATTTTGAATTGTTTGTATCTTGAGTTTGGATGCCAAGGCAAAATTTTCCAACACTTTTCAGTTCTACTATATTTTTAATTCAATCATCAAGATTATTTATGCATATCTTTTTTGAAGTAGGATCAATTTTTTCATTATATCAGTTAGTTATAACTTATATAACTAGTTTATTATAGTTAATACTTAACAATAGAACATTATATTAATTTGATCAGACATTGAATTACAGCTTCTAATTATCTCTGCCATATTTTTCTGTATATTGAGACAATAAAATTTTTTCATCTCAAAGCTTTTAAAATTTCGAAAGTAATCATTTAATGCGAGAAGACAAGGAAGTTATGCAGTTCAATTTGTTAATAACTTTTTTAATATAGTCTTTTCATATATAAATTCAATTTCATTGAAATTCTTCATTGATTCGAAGCAAAGTTTGTGGCTTCAAGAAAATGTCTTCTTTTATTTTTATGTCAATCAAATGTTAAACTTAATGTTTATCGAGACTTCATTGGATCCATATTCAATGTCATGTCAAAATTTGTCTGAGCGAAATTATGAATGAGGATTAATGATTCTTATTTAATATTATAAAAATTTCCTGATATTACATTTTTTTTATTGTGATGTTAAGTTGCATTTGGTGACAAAGCTTTGATCAATGAATGAATATACTTTTTTCCATAGTCCAATTCACTCAAAATTATTATTTTATACAGAATGACTACTATGACTTTTGAATCTATATAAATGTTTAGCTAAGTATTGTATATCTCATGAACTTTGTTAGATTCTTCGTGTTTCATACGAGTCCTTAAGATGATCAGAATTTATTTCAGAAATTTGAATTCTACAATGAGGCGATTCAATTAGTCTCAATTCGTCTTCATTAATAATATATGATTTTTTCAAAGCCTATTAAGTAATCTTCATTTGGATGAAGGCCAAATTCACCCGAAATCTCATCGATATGTCATAAGAGGTTTTGAAGGATGCCATATCTTTTCCGCTATCTACTATATTTCTTATGGCAGAATTATTTCTCCCTTCTCATGTTTTCCTATATTCTTTTCATTTCTTCTTTTTTCAAAAGACTAAACCTGAATATACTTTTCTCTCTATTATTAAAGCCTCTCCTCTACTACTCTTCATCCTTCTCTTTCTCATTATTGCCTCAGTGTCAGATGTTCATTCGTGGCAATCTGGTGGCGCCAGAAGAATCAATGGAAACGCGAAGTCAAGGCCGGTGACTGAGTATCGACCCACGTCTTCTTCAGTTCATCGCCCTTTTATGCCCCGAGACAATGGAAATAATAGCTAGGACTCCCTTCCAAAGAGTGGAAGTTGACACTGATGTTGTGGCTGAGCCACACATGGAAACGGAGATGGCGACTTCTCTCGTCTTGGACGGGATGATTTTTTTCATCCATGTTCCTCCACCGGATCCGATGACCTTGAACCATCCGTATTTAATGTTGCATCTTCTGCAACTTCTCTTGATTTACCGGCGTTTTAGTATCTACATAATATCTATTTATTAAGAATCCGATATTTTTTATATTACAATACTAGTATTGTAATATAGAAAATATATTACAAAACTCTGATATGAAATTCCCACTGCTTTCTTTATAATTTAATGTTTATAAACAAACTTCTCTGTATCTCAATTTAAACTTTAGAATGAAACCACTATAGTTACGACGAATTTTTATAGCATTATAATAAACTTTGTTTTCGATTTTTCAATTATAGAGTAATATTATGAGCCAGCTTTCGTTAATTTTAAATTCTATTAATTTACTTTAAAAAAGAAAACATTTTAAGTTGCTCTTAAATATGAATTAAAATATGTAGAGGAGAGTGGGCCAGACTGAAACAAAAATGTTGTTTATGTCTTTATTTCTACTCTATTGTATGGAAATTTTGTATCTATGATGTTATGAGATTTCTTATAGTCTAGAATAACTCCCTAAATTTTACCAGAGTCATACTTGAATGGTATAAAGATATATTTACACTTTTGTGTAAGAGTACCTTTCAGTCTCACTGTACCCCACTGAAGGGCAGTGAGACACTGCATGGGTCACAATGAGACATGATATCAGAATACTAAATAACTTTGAGAAACAATTAAGTATGAATGGGCTTTATTCATATGAAACATTAGTTATACAAGGCATGAAAAAATGAAAACAAATTACATAATTAAAGAGAAAAGAACATGCTCAAAGTGGAAATATATATATATAAAACTATTGAACATTTAAACTGAAAGTTTACTTCAAAACATACATACATCTCTTTAAAAACCCTAATATCAGTCTGTTTCTCGTCATGATTTCTTGAAGTATCTAGGTTACAATCTGCAAGTTTTAAATAAATCCAAGCTTTCAATAATCAATGTATGCACAAAATTATTAGTATGAGCCACAGTGAGACAATGTCTCTGTGTGGACAACTATTTGATGTCTCAATGTAGCCCACATATTCTTGAAACATAAACCTACATAAAAAATGGGTTCCGTATAACTTTTAAAGCCAGTAAATAACAGAATAATATACACAATTTATTACATTTTCTAGCAACAACATTGTTTTTTTGACCACACTTTCACCATCTAGAACAGAAAAAGAAAAACCTCAACTAAAAAATTTTACAAAACTCATCTGAAAACAAAAAATTCTTTATTAAGAATTCTCATAGAGAGAGAGTGCTGAAAATAGACATATGGGTAATGGCGATAAAGAATTATATTTAGGAGGCGTTTTACATTTAAAAAAGCACCGGAGGTAGGAAAAATGCCTTTTGTTTCACTGTACACTATGTCTCATTCCGGTCCACTCTCCCCTACTGTATAACATCAGCCGTTACCATGATGATTCATAAATTTGAATTTCATATATTTTTAGACAATTTTTCATTTAATTGATATAACATTTTAAGACTATGTCTCATTCTAAGCTGTTACCATGATGATTGATAAATTTGAATTTCATATATTTTTAGACAATTTTTCATTTAATTGATATAATATTTTAATCCATCGTGCACTTAATAAAAATTACTATTTTTATATGACTGAAGTCACTAAAGAGTCTCTTTAGACAAGCCGAGGAAATATCTTTGTTATTTTAATAGCCTGTACCCTATTGTTCATATTAGGCTATCAGAATTATCATTATAAATTTTTTCTGAAGCAAAGCAGTTTAAGAAACAGTTACATGTATTCAATCAGTTTGAAAGTCAATATATTTATTCTACCGCGATTTGTAACTGAAATAGCCGAATTATAGTATAAATGTATGAAAAGCTAAAATATCCTGACGTGAAGATAATTTTCTGTTGTTTCATCTTAAAAAATGTTTTCAAGAAATTTCTGTTGTATATTAAAATTTTCGATAGAAGAACATCTTGTTCCTTCTATTACTCGTTTAAATGATCTGAAAATTAACAAATGTCATATACGTGTTATAAAGTTGTAACAGTCTTTGCGAATACTATATTTAGATTATCGAAAATACGATTTAGTTAAGAGTAAAGTTCCAAATTAAATAAAATGAACTAATTTAGAAGACGGATTATAGATATTTTCCTCACGGGTAATCCATTATCGACTGAAAAGTCAAGCAGTTTACTCTATAAAATTAATTGGTATTCTAGATCAGCAGTTTTCAAGTGACCACAAAAGAAAATATTTTTGTGTTTAAATGGGAGACAAAATTTAAGAAAATTATGGATATAATTGTTAAATTTCTATTTAATGTGTTCATTGAACCAACTTCTTATCCCAAAAAAACTTTATCTCGTTTATCAGAGTTGGAATTTTGGCGCCAGAGGAAAAATAAAAAATTGAGCCCCTCTAGCAACAAACGAATATTTCTTTCGTGATATTTTATATGCTCTTTCATAATTTCTACTAGGCAAATGTATTGTTTGCTACATCCTAGTCTCTGTTATGTATTTTTATTTCTGTTTTTATTTTATAGTTAAAGCGATCACATTTTTACTAATCAAAATCGATATACTGTATCTTATTTAATTAACTTTAAAACGATCGCTTTTTTTCAAATAAAAATTGAATGATTGAATAAAAAATTTTGTAATTTTACTCACTATAAAAATAATCAATTTTTATCACATTATAGTTATACTAAATTACTGTAGTTTAATCATGTTACTGACAAGCGAGTTTGGCAAGTTATACTTGATGGTTATCTTTTTCAGAAACCACCACTGACTGAGAATAGTTTAATCATGTTACTGACAAACGAGTTTGGCAAGTTATACTTGATGGTTATCTTTTTCAGAAACCACCACTGACTGAGAACTTCAACCAGAAAGTGAATAAAGGATTGTAATGGGCTAACCTCTCATGAAAATTATAGAGATGTGGGCCCAACAATTGAATTCAGATCTTCAGATAACCTGGAAATACTTTAACATACTATCTTCTATGACTTTTATCATAAAGTTTCAGATTTGGGTGCAGCCCGTGGTTGGAATTGGCCCTGCCCCTTAGTAATCTCCCTGATTGGAAAGGGACATAAAATATACAAAACAAAAGTTTCAAATTAGTGCGGTCACCAGCAACTTCTCATGCTGAAGCCAAATAATGGCCACAAGCTAATGAGGCCACATAAACATTTTTCTTGAGAACGCATTTCTAGATATATTACATGGTCCGTTTCTAGATTACATGATCGTAATCTAGAACCGGACCATGTAAAGATTTGAACATATGTCCATATCCGGACCATGTTCAAATTTTTACAAGGTCCGGTTATGAAATGATGAAATTCGAAATTTTAACGAATAATTCTGATAGAATGTAATCTACTTTCTGAATGTAGTCTCTATTTTGGAATTGCTGAAGATACAGTATTAAAATATTCGCTATCAAAATGACTTATGAAATAACCTTACTTTGAATACTTGTTTTTATCAAAAAATCAATACTCTGTTCATCACATACGAATGCTATCAAGTGATACCCATCTGCAGGGCCGGATTTACATATAAGCTAGACAAATTACTGCTTAGGGCCTCACGCTTTATTAAAAACAAAAATATTATTGTGTTTGAGGAGGCCTCTTAAATGTTTTAATTTAGGGGGCACAATATGAATAAATACGGACCTATCAGTAGATATCACTGCATTGTCGGCATGATGGATGCGATGGAAATGTGCTATACTTCAATCTGGAGGATCCGAGTTTCAGATTCCCACAGCTTCAGTTTTTTTCAGGAAGGGTTCGAGCCCATCTCGGTGAACCCCAGCCTCCACCTGACGGCCGATTCCATTAGGACTGTGGGCAGTCCGTGGTAGGCACGGATATTCTCGCCGCTTAGTCACGGATCACTATACGGATGCGAAACTTCCATAGGCTGCTATGCAACTCATTTCTAGACGCCCTCTAACGGATGGAGGAAAAACTAAATATATTGAATACAGCCGACTTCCAGGGGTAAGGGCGCTGTAGCTACGTTTTTACGAATTTATACAGTTTTAATCTCGATTAAAATATGTGCATTACAATCTATATATCAATTTATACATGTATACATATTTCCGTCAAATTCTTATATAATTTTTCACGAAAATATATAAATATAAATTTCCAACTAGGATTATATAAAAAAATTTACAACTTTATTAAACAAATAATATGAATAAAATACAGTAATAAATACTGTACAGAGGAATTTGTAAATTAAAAATATACAGTAAAAATACAAAGGAATCATGAAAATTTTGTTACAAAATCAAGTAAAAAATATTTCAATTCACAGTATCAGAAGGAACATTCTCTGCTGAATTCAGATGAGTTACCTGAAACAAGATAAACCAATTAGCCTATTAGCAATGCTAACATTCCTTTTATATATATACATATACACACACATAAACACATTATAAAGCATTCCATTTCATCTTCTGTATCACAAAACTGCCAATGGTTTTCGAGGAGCTTCTTTTGGTTTGTTAATTCAGTTTCCATTTATTTCTACATTAAAAGGCTTTTATTAGTTTTGAGAACTAATTTACAAACTTTATAATTATACATTTTCTGAAGACCAATGTAAGAAAATACTTACCAACTGTTGGAATAGCATTCCAAACTAGTTTATTTTTCATTCTGTTCATAAAACAATTATTGTTAAAATGAGTGGAACAAACTCTATAATTTTGATGTAATATATCAGCTGATTTGTCTCACAGGTCTTCTCTTTTTACAAAATCAAGCCAAACATTCCGTCTATAAAAAGTATTACAACTTAATTAATATTTTTATAATGAAATAAATCTTCCATCAAAAAATGTCAAAAATTAAATTCATACCATAAACGTTAAGCCTAAACAGTTCGAATTCGATAAAAATTAACCTAGTATTATCTATTAACATTTATTAACATTAAGAAAAATATTCTTTAGCAAAATACTTACTTTTCTGGATTTTTTAGGAATCTAAAGAGAGTTGTGGCGTTTTTTCTTGTAGTTCTTGCAAAAAGATACTGAATAACAGACTTTACCGGTAGCAACCATATTGAAAATGTAATCAGTGCCCTCTGTTGGTTGGAGGAAAGCAGAGTTAGGAAATTTGCCTGAGTTTCGCATCCGTATAGTGATTCGTGGCTTAGTCATCGAGTGGAAAGCGGCCTAAAACCATACAGAAAAAATATCATTGAATTCCTCGATTGGTTTTAGTTGTATCTGATCAATGCTATCATTCAAAATAATTAGTAACCGCTTCTGTTTATTTTTCATCAAAAAGAAAAATTATCTATAACTAAGCATAAAGTAATACTTAAAATAGATACGTTGCTATTATAATGCTACTTTATTATACATTTTTATCGTTTAACATATATGCAAGATTGTGAAAAGAAATCGTGATTTCCGTTGGAACTGTTTTCAAATAATTATGTATGATTTTCAATGAATCTATAAAAAAGACTCCTATATTAATTTATTATTGTTTCATTTCACCTAAACCGTAAAATATTCAGCAAGCTCGCAAGAATTTAGGTGATCTTTCTGTCTTCACAACAACCGGTTTGGCGAATCCGACGAATTTTAACAATCTGTTTGGGCGAACCAAGGGCGCTTCCAGTTGGCAAGCAGCTTTCTAATCGGTTCTCAGCAAACCGTCTTGTTGGAATGAGCTGCCTAACTGGATGGTTTGCTTCACAGATTAGATATATACAGATGGTCAACTTGCTATACTTTTTATGTTAAAGCATTTGGATGGCTAAGCCAATCAGCATCAAAGCGCTTATAAGGTCAGCATTCAGTATCGTCGCCTCAGTGGCAAGTATAGAAACTAAAATGACGTCACAACCTATGCGAATAATGAACCATTGTTTCTATGGGAAATATATAGTTAAGTTCCTGCGAGCCTTTCTTCCCAACATTTTCATCCTTGCTTTATGTTTTTTTTTGTTTAAAGACACCTTATTTAATGTGTATTACAGTATTTACAAATAATTACAGTATTTGCAATGTATAGTACTATATACAGTATTTTAATTATGGTAATCTTAAATTTTTTAAAACTAGCCATGTAGTAAATAAAATCTTATTTTTGATGAGTAGTTGTTTGATGTGGCAGCTGACATCAGTTTTGTCTGCATTGCTTTTTGCTTCAGATCTAAAATCTTGGCGTAAGGAGCAAATGGGCAAGAAGTAAATTTGAGGCTGCATTCAAGCATAAGGTCATATTCTTCTGTGAAACCTGTGGATGATATGAACACACTTTTGGCTTACCTGCAGGTAAGCCAAAAGTGCAGTCTGTGGAATGAATAAGGATAGATAATGAGACTTTTCTGGCAGAACGACACAGAAACTATATTTGGTAACAAACAATTTCCTTTATTAGAGAGAGAAAGAAAGTTTACATTGGTAACAGTATTTTCGCCGATCAGTGGAAGTCCACCAATAAGCATGAAAGCCCCGCGAAAACTGATTTTGTGGTTACAAATAAATTTTTGCGAATAGTCGAATATGTGAATAAGGAATTTGCGAATAACGAGAATCGACTGTATATCATTAAATATGTATTATTTATCTCATAAGAATCAGTTATATATTATTAAAAATAGTTTCTATGTATTTGCTTGTGGTTGCTAATGTAATTACTTTCACATTTATGCAATGTTATTAATCAATAAAAATTTTGTAATCATAATAATAAGTTATTAAATTTGATGATAAAAAAATCATATTGAAAATTAATTATGACATTCTACAGGAATATAAAAAAAAGCAGAAATTATATATTCTGATTGACAAAGCTAATTTTAATATTCTGTGAGGTAACTCATCTCTTAGAAAATGGTTTTACGGAAAAGTCGCTCCCTGCATTTCGCCCCCAACAATTCGCCCCCGGAACATTTCGCCCCTGTAGATAATGAATAGGCTACAAAATGTAAATAATACACTAAGTAATGATTCTAATTTATTTTGATTTAACATAATAAATGCACATTATTATTATTTAAAACTTGAATTTGTATGCAATGCCTCTAAAGCAATCAATCAGAATATGATTTTGAAAAACTTCGTCTATTTTTTTGATATGTGTTAGTTCATTCTGCATTTTAAGTTAGGAGATAAACTAAAAACTGAACTCTAAGATGACACAAAATCAGCAGACAAAGACCCATCCCGAATGAAAAGTAACTCCTTGCAACATTCAATTCGTGTCGCAAGTTTCGTATTTTGTTTATTTCACTTGTTTACATTTTTATCTATGTTTTTGTTATTATTATTATCCTAAACCGTAAATCAGTTAATATTAAAATATCATCAAAATAAATTTTCTCTGTTGTTTTTTTATTTAGGTCTTATTACTGTAATAACATTAATTGCAGTAATGTCATATTGGTATAGTAATAGATAGGAGAGGTACGGATGCGCTTTTACCCATTTTTATATTTCCGGAAAGTTTGTTTTCTCAACATTAAAACTGATTAAACTGCGTATTTTTTTATTTCGCTTTAAATTTCCTATATAACGACGAAGCGTTTTTTGGTGTATGGTACAGTAGGTGATCGGTTAACGAACATAATCCGTTCCAATACAGTCTTCATTATCCAAACTGTTCGTTAACCGATCATCGATTTACCATAGGTTTTTATGGTAATTTGATTAATTTCGTTCCAGAGACCCCAAAAAACAAATAAAAAATTATATAATTTCTTATTACGTTTATTTATATGTAATAATAATAAATACATACATAATCTTGCATTTTCATCTATATGTTTATTTTCCGATAAGAATCTGTCCAAATATCGATTGCTTTTCTCTCTCTTTCAGGATTTTTCGGAAAGAATTATCGATTGCTTTTTTCTCCTTCCTAATCACTTCCAAAAAATCCTGACTCCTTCTTTCTCTCTCCTTCAGGATTTTTCGGAAATGATTAATAGAATTGTCATGGTAGAGATCCCCAAGCCTATTGACTTAACCTGGTATGGGTGCCATTCTAAGACCAAAAAATTCTGAAATCTCTCTCTTACCTTCTTTAATGAATCTTTGATTTGTTTTACATTGTCTCTGAGTTCATTTTAATCGGGAAAAATTACTGTTCTTCCATCCTTACCCATGTTGTCTCCAAGTTCATTTTAATCAGGAAAAACTACTGTTCTTCCATCCTTACCCATACTCCACGAACGCGCAAGCCTAATCCTGTCATTCCGTTAGGTTAGTTAAGTAAGAGCGCGCAAGGCCTAAGCCTGTCATTCCGTTAGGTTAGTTAAGCTGAACGTGCAAGGCCTAAGCCTGTCATTCTGTTAGGTTAGTTAAGCCCACAAGACCTAAGCCTGCCATTTCATTAGGCTAGTTAAGTCGAAATATCCTCATGGAATATTTTCATCTGGAGGCGGCACTTATAGAGAGCCATCATCACAGGCTGACCAACACCTATGATGGAGTCAACTAGAAGGATGGGTTTCAACAAGCCAGGCCCAGATCCCTCCTGAAAAATTGGAGGAGTGCGACCCCCAGATCCTCCAGAATGTTAAGCCACAGATTTACCACGCAGCCATCGGGCTGACCTGTCATTACGTCAGTACGCGGGTCCCACAGTTTGTTCTGTAAAGCGTTTGTTATCCGAACATGTGTTTGTTAACCAAACATAAAAATCTTTTGAAAAAGTGTTTGTTATCCGATTTGTTTGTTAACCGATCACCCACTGTATTTTGTAAATATTTAATACTTCATACAAAAGTGCTTACATCTTTAATTAATTCGTTGATTATTTAACAAGTGTAATATCATTATAACAAGTCTGCTTCCATATTATAGTTACAATAGCACAGTTTGTCCCCAATTAAAGTTCAAGGATAAGTTCAGTGAAGTTTGTTTTGAATGGGTTTCTGATAACAATCTATGTTATTTTGGGTTAGTAAATTATAGAAAAAATAATAATAACGCGTTATAAAAAGCGCAAAATTTATTTTTGTCGAATAAATGTTTAATTATGTGTCTTAATATATATTAATTCATCTATAAATCAATTGCAGACAGATTATATAATGAAGCATATCGATTACATATGGCATAGATTAATGTTTAATTTTAAAAAAGTCATAATATTGAACACATTAAAGAACTACTAACTGAATATACTTTTGGTGGAGTACTTCATAAAAATGTAAAATTTGCGATAAATTGCTCCAAATTCTTAACTTTTTATCATTTAACTACATTATATAACTTTTTGCCTCGCACACTCGTATTTATTTATTTTAAACAGTTTTAAACATGGTCCCCAAACATTACAAAAATAATTATAAGAGGTACGATGTATTACTGGTTTAAATATTTTACAAATTTTGCCAAACTTGGCACGTATACACACACAACAGAATTACTCTTTCCTATAATAAATATATCAAATTAGGCCAATTTATCAATAATTAATGTGTAACAGAAAAAAAAAAAAAAACAACAACAACAACCGGAAGCATTACACTTAAATAGTGAAAACAAAAAAAAAAAAAAAACAAACAACAACAACAACCGGAAGCATTGCACTTAAATAGTGAAAACCGATATTAGAAACTTATAAAAATTGAAGAAATTCTCAAAGTTTAAATAATAAAATATAAATTTATCTGACTGAACTACTTACACACTGTACTGAGTTCTTTTATTGATAATTTTTTTAAAAATATTATCTAATTTTCTTCATTCGTACCTTATTTATTCTCATAAGACTTGCCACTATCAAAAAATGTCAAACATTTCGTTGGATGGCTAATATTACATGTAGAAAATCGTGTTTTCTCCGATCTCATATAACGAATGAAAAGTTACAAAAGAAATAAAATTCGGAAAAATTTTTTACATCTTTAAAAAGAAAATAAAAAACGTAATTAATTGTAAAATTATCAAAAAATTTAATTGAAAATTAAGCGAGATTTCACTTTTTTAATTTTTGCTAATTAATTAGATTTAATTTGTAAACAATCGCAGACCATTAACATCGAATCTCCACTAAAGGGGCTGGGATTTCAATAAAAATTTGAGATATCAAGAGTTGACTATACTTGCAATTTTGTATCCTACTCATTATCTACAGGGGGCGAAATGTGCTGGGGACGAAAAGTGTTGGGGGCAAATTGTCGGAGGCGAAATGCAAGGAGCAACTTTTATAGGACCCTAGAAAATATACTCAGTTTATTATTGTAATAAGATAATTTGATAAATAACGAACTGATGGGCTCAACCCTTCTTTGTTTAACTGTTTAATAGATATTGTATACTATTATCTCTAAGTAATAACTAACAATCAAATTTAAAATTAACTCTTAGAACTCTGAAGCCAATTCATTATTTCACAGGCTTTAACCTGCTTGCACTCCATTGCCAATTACTATTTGACAATGGTTTTTTATACAAATGAAATGTTTATAAACAAATCAATCCAATATTTATAAAAAACAAATATAATATTGCAAATAAAACAAAAATTATGAACTATTTCTAACATATAACAAGTAGTAAAATAATTTGTTGTTCCACCATTTTTAAAAGAATGTTATAATGTGTTTGGCACTAAAAGAATAAAGTATTGGATGAAAAAATATTGCAGTTCATCAAATGCTAGTATGAATTTTGACAGAAAGAGGTCAGGAGTAAGTAGACAGTTCATTTATAGAGAAATATAAACAAACTTTCAAATAAATAATAAAAAATTGTAAACTAACACAAATTATAAACATTTTGCATTTATAAACCATAAATTTATAAATATTTGAAGAAAAATAATATAAAATAAAATAATGTTCAAGAATACAATTTAAAACAATCACCAGAGAGATGACATTAGTTATTCATAGATATTGAAAAACAGAATTATCAAATTATGGCTAAATAGTAATATAAACAAGCTTTGTTAGTTGGAAGAATTTTTCAAGCCCAGAAAATAATCATTACAATTTGATAGAAAATATAACAATGAATATAAATATATCAAAAAAATTAATGTCCGATATGCGAAAAAATTTTTTTCACAAAAATATTCAAAAAAGTTTCCTGCTTGTTAGGTTTAGCATTTACGATTTTTATTTATGTTTTTATATAAGAAATAATTCAAAACTAAAAAAGGAGAATGATATAGCATAACATTAGCTACAAAACCGGAATTTATCGCCTCAATAAGATAAGCAAAAAAAAAAAAATTAATATAATTATATTTTTACATATTTTATGTTTAGATTATATGTTACAGTCAAATCTCATTAAGACGAACTTGCTTAGGACAAATTTTTGATAGTAAGAACTATCTTTCCCATCCCTGGCCTGGCATATATTCTGTGGGATCCAAGGGCTAGGGCCTGCTGGAAGACGTCACTTCTCACCCGATCGTAACTTAGCAATCTTGACAATTTTAATGTCGATATCGGGTGAGAGTGGCCTCTGTCCGGCTGGTACCGAAAATAAGACTGTCATTCCGTTAAGTTAGTTAAGCCGAACTATCCTCATGGAATATTTTTATCTGGCGGCGGCCACTTATAGAGCTGCCATCATCACAGGCTGACCAACACCCATGATGGGGTCAACTGGAAGATTGAAGGATGGGTTTCAATGGTCTGGACCCAGATCCCGTCTAAAAATTGGAGGAGTTGGACCCCCGGATCCTCCAGAATGGTAAGCCACAGCTTTACCACGCAGCCATCCAGCTGATCTGTCATTCGGTCAGTCCGCGGGTCCCACAGTTTGTTCTGTGAAGTGTTCGTTATCCGAACATGTGTTCGTTAACCAAACATAAAAATCTTTCAAAAAAGTGTTCGTTATCCGAACTGTTCATTAACCGATCACCCACTGTATTGGAAACTAAATCTGTACTGCTCTAAAAAATATGAAATACTTTAAAAAATCAAATTATGATTTCAGTACAAGAATGCTTTATTATGTTTTTTTTATAAAATTAAAAAAGTTCCAGACACTGGTTAACAGATGTTTAACCAATAGACATTCCATTGATGATTATTTTGCTGAATGAACATTTATCCAAATGGATAAATGACCAAACAGACACCTAGCCAAATTTGTTGTTCCTTTTAATTTTAAACTTAAATAATTCCGTTCTGTAATATATGATGTATTGCTCTGAAGATGGAATTTTTCCAAAAGTACTTCACGTAATAAATTATTTTTAAGTTGATTACTGCTTATTAATGCTGCATTAATTTATTTTTGGTTCCTTTCAATATTTGTACAAAATATACACAGGAAATTTTAATAAAATGGCCTTTGATTTAAAAATTGTATTACAAATTTGTTAATGCTTCACTTACACAATACACTTTGGATGAATCATTCAAAGTAGAAATGGCTTTGCAATTCTGGGTCCCATATCTTCAGTTTTTCAGGAAGATACTGGGCTCAGTCTATTGAACCCATTCTTTAACTTTATGATTAATTCCACCATGAGTGTTGGCCAGCATATGGTGGGCTCTAAAAATGGTAGCACCCATTTATAGAGTCCCCTTATCCCACTCTATGATTCAGCAACTTAATTCAAACTAACCTAACTGACGAAGATCCAGATATGAAAGTCAAAATTAAAATCTCATTTTTCATTGAGAAATATGAGAAATAGCTCAGAATTGATTTCTTGAGAGCAATTGCCGACAATCTTTAATATTTATGAATACAGTGAAACCTTTTAAAATGACCACCTGGATAAAGAGACCAAATTTCAAAAACTGGTATGTTTCCCATAGGATGTAATGCTATTTTTGTTCCAAATAGTGACCAGCTATCTAATGTGTATATTGACCACTCACTTAGTTTTAAAGAAATTTTAACCTGCTAAAGTAACCAAGAAAATTAATTTCATGGAGAAATTACTGTATTTTCCTGAGAATTTTTCCATTATATAAAATTCTAAGGGGATTAGTATTCCATTAGAATTTTTCTGTTATGATAAAATAGTCTGTTAACCAGTATACATTCAATTCACATCACATGCTAAAGTTTCGATGAGTTTACAGTTGTTAGCTTAAGATTACAGTTTTACCGGATCAAGTCTTAAGCTCTCATAGGAAACAATGGGATTTCTTCTCCACTTCTGTTTTTACTGGTAAGGGGATTGAAGAATCGGTCCCCAGGATGACATACCTGTCATTAGATCTAGTAAACAACTGCAGCTAGCTGCGATTTCATGTACTGTATGCTGTCCGGATTACTTTAAAAATTAATTTAAATAAACCACAACTGTTCAAATCAAGTAATTTTTATATCTTTATTGGCAATATAGTATTTATCCGGTCTCAATGGAATTGTGTAATAATGTACCGAATATGTTTGTTGCAGGTTTGGAACTTTTTAATAAATGCGCTTTTTTAAAATACGGTAGAAGCCGCTTTTCGAAATTGCAATTTTTCTTTCAAATGTTCACGTATTTAAAAATATTAAATTTGAAATAAATTCTTATTAAATCTGATTTTGTTTTTTTTTCCCGTTTTGTTCAGTAAAGGATCTATGCGATAGAATACTGTATAACATTAAAAATGATACACATGATTTAAATTATGCTTCGCTCAACATGTGTTTAAAGCTGGGTTTACATTATGACCAACTGGACCGACTTGAGCGATTCTACATCATGTTTCCATAGCATAGCAATAGCAATTGTTAGTCGGTCCAGTCGTATGACTTTGCCCGGTTGAACAATTGAAGTCTAGTCGCGGCAGTCTGCCAACAATAACCAATCGGAGTGCTTTCTGAACAGCCAATTGTATTTACTTTCTTTGGCGGGTAATTTGTGATGTTTAAACTCTATCTTTGCTGATAAAGATTTTATCGATGAATTAATAAATGAAGTTCAGCAGTATCCTTGGATATATGATATACGTCGCCACGATGATTTTCTGATTGTAAATAAAATTTATCAGACGATGATTCGTTGTATTATCAAAATATAACAACAGCTCTGATTGGCTAATACAAAACGTCATTAGACAGTCGGCGGTGTAATGTGAACTGCTTGGCTCGAAGTCAGTGGAATCGGTCCATTGGTCAACGAAGTCGGTCCAATCACTCGTAGTGTGAACCCACCTTAACTTGGTTTAACGAGTAGATGATGTCATTTCCTACTTATAATATGAAAGGCAGTTTAGTCAAACAAATTTTGTCAATCCTGTAAGATTTGTCTTAATGAGGTTTGACTGTATTATGATTACTGCTGCACTTCCTGTATTGTTACTATGACTAGAGATGGCACACAACCTGTATTTAAATTGTTCTAAGACATTTTGTAAATTATATATAAGGTTCCAAGTTTTGTAATTTGTAAGAACTTTATATCTATAAATAATCACTGAGATGGCTTTTTAAAGCTGAAAATGCATTGGATTTATAATACTTTATAAGTAAATTATGATTATACATATTATGATTATGATATTAGTAAGTATTATTATTCTTAATTGAAAATCTATTATTTATAAATATAGAAACAAGCTTAGTCTTTTTAGGCAGAAATGTTTAATAAATTCTTGCATACAAATTAATTGGAGTGCTTTTGGCTTTAGTAAGCCATCATCAGCAGTTAGTATACTTAAAAAAAGTTTTTTAAGTATAACTGCTAATGAGTGTTCCAATTAATTTGTATGCAAGAATTTATTAAACATTCCTGCCTAAAAAGACTGAGCTTGTGTCTATATTTATAAACAAAGGCAGAAAGTGAATTCCTTGAATTCTATTATTTATTAAAAAAGAAAATAAGAAATTTATTTATTTTCAGCAAGAAATTATTACATACAATGGTGCCTCTCAATTCGACACTAATCTGTTGCCAAACTAATGTTGAATTGAGAAACTGTCGAATTGCGGGACAATATTTCCCATATAAAATTATGTAAAATAGATTAATTCGTTATTGGTCCCCATTCCACTCCCCTAACAGGTGAGGTGAGAGAGATACACTATATTATTTACTTTATTATATGTATTTTATTATTGTATAACACAATTAATTACAAAATACACTATTTTATACACAACACACAATTTATTAGTCCTTGGATGTTGGAATGAAATCTTCCAGCAGACATCTAGCACCCATAATCTTCTCTCTCTGTTGCAAAACATTGCCACAATTATCCTATGACATATTCGAGTTACAATTTAATTGTTCTACCTTTCTCCACTTTATCTACAAATTTTTTTTTTTGTCTCTGTGCTCAATTAAGTATTCTTCTTTTCGGAATTATTCTTCTGGTCAGTTCTCTTTGAACCCATCCTTACATTTCACTAAAAAAATAATAATAATTACAAATTTTTTACTTTCTGAAAAATGTAGCATATTTCACTCAAAAAAAATAATAATAATAATTACAAATTATTTACTTTCTGAAAAATGTAGAATTGAAAATTAACACAAACAACATGGTAAACTCCAAATTAGCCTAGAATTGAAAATTAACACAAACAACACGGGCAAACACCAAAGTAGTCCAAAATAGGGCAAACACCAAAGTAGCCCAAAAAGAACTGACAAATAGCAAATGGCTGGCAAACACCAAAGTAGCCCAAAAAGAACTGACAAATAGCAAATGACTCAGCAAACACTAAAGTAGCCCAAAAAGAACTGACAAATAGCGAATGACATCACCACAATTCCATGCACGCGCATGTGCCAACCTGCGAAACTCAAATGTCGAATTGCGACGCATCACTGTATATTGCATGTGCCAACCTGCAAAAATTCAAAAGTTGAATTGCAAGGCACCACTGTATTTGTAATTTTAATTTAATTCTAATTTTGATTATCAATTATCTAAGATATAAAAAAAATGTAGGCCACTTAAAAATCTTTCAAATGGAAGTGAACGGATTCATATATTTTTAGAAATTAAGTGCTTTTTATTAATAAATTATTTTTACTATATATATGGCATATGATAAGGAAATGTGCTAAAACTATCTTATTCTCTTCATGGGTAGATTCTCACAAATATATACATTTAAATATATTCCAGTTATAGACAATTCCATGCACGACCATCTAGCATATATAGGAGTCACAAATAGAAACCTGGGCAAAATGTTATGTGAACATAAAAGAGATATACGACAAGCAAACCTAACAACATCCTTGGCCATAGAAGTATACAATAAAGACAATCATATTATGGGATGAAGCAAAAATCGTTAAACCAATAGAACATAGGACAAAACCAATTATTGCTGAAACGCTGGAAATACTAAAAAGGAGAGAGCAGGAAGACCTAATAAATGATAGAACCTCTTGGGAATTACCAGACCCGTGGATATATGCCCTCAGTAAAAGAAAGCACCAATGAACTTTAGTTGTGTACATTTAAAATTATATATTTATATTATAAACCATAAACAGGTAAAAATTTTAAAATTTTTTGAAACAACAACTGATTATTAAAAAAAATAAGATACTAATAAATTAAGTTTATTTCTATATAACTTGAAATAACAAAAGCATCAAAACTTAACAGTTAATGAGCAAATTCATATTGTTTATATGCAATCAATCCTTATCTAAATGATATAAAAGAAATGAGTAGATATTATTTTTCAGAAATTTACACAGAAGTTTTATATTGTGTATATAAATTAAGTCTATTTTGAATATTATATCATAAAAATTGTAGGACATCAACTATTCATTAATAGTTTAAAAATGCTCATATTCTACATAAAACTATAACAATGTACAGGAATAACTAAAAACATCTATTAGAAATAATTTATACAATGCAATCATTTCAATTAAGCAATTAGCAAATAAATATGAATTTACTTATGTTTTGAATGATGTTTGTACAAGGCAAGCCTACTATCCATCCTCCAAAATTAGACCTGAAACTATAAATTTTATTAAAATCAATTTTTTGATTCAACATCTAAATAATAACTAATACATTATTGAAAATATTGTGAAGTAATGCTTGCCACCATCAGCTTGTCAACACAACAAAATAAAAATTTTTAAAATAAATTATTTAATTTTTCATTAATCTATAGTAAAGTTATAAATAACTGATAAAATGTATATAATTAATTATTTTAAAAATGCTAATATTTGATTTTCACTGTTTTCATCATTAAATTTTGTCAAACTACAGAAGAGAATTACGATTGAGTTTTTATTTGTAATAAAGAAAATCCAAAAATATGGATAATTTAATACATCTTAATAACTAGTGGATGATAATGGCATGACATCATGATATTTTTAACAATGTATTTAGAGACTGAATCAAAAAATTGCAACTAACTTTTCTGCTTGTTTTTATGTAAAGAATCACCTCACTTTAGTATATATGTTACAGGACAAACCCAAATTCAGGAAATACTAGAATTTCATATGTTACAGGACAAACCCGAATTCAGGAAATACTAGAATTTCCTATTCAAAACAAGAACATCCTAACGATCGTCGGATATTCTAGTATTTCCTAGGCCGAACTTTTCATATTTATTTCATATTTAAAGTCCAGAATTTCTAGTTTTTCCTAGTCAAAACCCGAAGTGGCAAACAGTTAAACCAAAAGTCTTCATTTCTTATGTATTCCTGCTCAGAGTTCGATATTTGCCAGCAGAAATTTCTTTCTTTAGAGAATATCTGCAAGGATGGATAAATAAATCTCATTGAGGAAGGCTGCAACCTGTGCGAGTGAAAATACACAGGGCTAAACCCATTTTCAATGCAGGAAGCATTGTGTATCGGAATTATGTTTGTGCAAAAAGAATAATATTTTGTGTAATTCTAAATGCCCAAAAGCCTACCTTTTAAAAACAAATAAGAGATACCTAGTTGTTTTTTTCAACTTTTAAAATTTTTTACTTCATATTTTATATTGACCTTTGACTTATAAAAAATTTAAAATATTTGTCCATAAAAATAAAAAAATTGGCAATTTCACTTCTTTAAACTTAACTGTGTAATAATGAATGAGAATTAGTTATGTTTTCAATTTGTCTTATTTCATTTTCTCTACAGAAAATGAAACTCTTTTTTCAAAACAACAATGAAATTGTTATTTCCTGGTGAGTAATAAAAATATGCATTATGTTTATTATAATAATGTTTTTAATCAGTTCATGTTTTTAATCAACTAATCAACATTTTTTTGTATATTCACAGTATTATCGTAAATACAAAAATAAAAAACATAACTAAGTACCTCTTATTTTATTTTTGCAAAGTAGACTTTTGTGCATTTAGAATTACACAAAATATTATTCTTTTTGCACAAACATAGCAGTATAGCCTCAATTTAAATTATTATTATTAAAATTATAATTTAATTCTAAATTATAACATAGGATCAATTTGGCTCCAGATATTTGATTTATAGATAATTTGTTAGTAGGGCCAGAATTAAGATGGTAATGATTCTAAGCTATAATTTTTAAGAGGCTCTCTTCTAGAGAATAAATTCTGGTTTTAACAGATTTTCATACTCATCAAAGGATTTATATAAAATATTACACAAAAGTACAATGCAAACATTTTTATTAATTATTAAGAAATAACAGACTAACAGATGTTTTCAAATAAATGATGATGATGATAAAAAAACAAAATACATTATTTTCATTCAGTTTGTTAAAAATAAGAAAACAAAAATTTAAATAAAATGGTTTGTTTGTAATTGATAAATAAAATTTTATATATAATGTATTTTCCATTGTATGTATACAGGTATCCCTCACTATATGCAATCTCACTTTAAGCATTTTTACTACAGTGCGATTTTAAAAAGTTAATTTTTTAAATTAAAAAAAATTATTTAAAAATTCTCATGTAGATGAACTGTTCAAGTACCACTTATCAGAGCTCAACTAATGAAGAGCTTCTGGAAAATAGAAAACAACATGAATGATGAAAGTCAGGAGCCCTTTATTACTGAGCCCATCAAACAACTTTCAACAAAACAAATGATTGAATTTTTTAAACACGTTGACAGTGCTGTCAGAATAATTAAAGAAAATGATCCTAATGAAACTAGAAGCACCAAAGTTGTGAGAGAAATTCAAAATTCTTTGGCTTGCTATAAAGAACTTTATAGAGAGAGAGGAAGAGAATGCTGCCTGTCAGCTGAGTCTCGACTGTTTCATTAAAAAATTGAAGATCATCAGCTTATCCCAGTGACTTCAAGAAAGCGAGAGTGATGATCCAGACTCACCAAACCCAGTCCATTCAACATTGAATTGAAGATTGTCAGAATAATTCATTCGTTAAAATTTGATCATTTGATCACAGATGTAAAGTTTATATTTTTTTTTTAAATTTTTTTTTTCTTCTTCTGAAGAAACCCCTATCTCTATCTCACCCATGCTAAATTCAAATCACTTTATGCGATTTCGTGTTACACAATTATTTCATAGAACCAATTAATCACGTAAAGCAAGAGAGAGCTGTATTTGTGTTTTTGTGTTAGAATAATCTCCTAAATGTTAAATGCTATAAAAGATATACTTGTATCAGTTATTTCTTATGTTTCAATTTAGATAACTGAGTTATTCCATTTTTTTAGAATAACCATTCTAAAAGAATTGAATAATCCAATAATTGACAAAATTTAACAACTTACAAGGGGAGGACACAGCTGACCCCCCACCGATTTTGATCCGCTTAAGTATGGTGAAAATACATCAAAAATGAGTGAATACGTGTCCGAGCTTTTCATTGAATAGGGCCTTCTAATAGTATTTTTTAACACTTGAAAAATCAAACTTTTGATAATTCAGCTTAAAAACGATAGATAGAGAGCAGATCAGCTGTAGCGCAGATGGCGTAGTCGATAAATACGTGGCTCGTAATCTGCTGGGGGTGGGCTCGAATCTCGGTTGATGTGTAATTTTTTTTTTTATGCATTGAAAAATTATTTTTTATTTTTCATTTTATTATTTTTTATGTACTGTACGTTTTATTTAATTTTTTTAATTATTATAAATTTTATATATATTGGTTATCACATAATTCGTATGCATTAATATATTTATTTACAAAACAAAATACTCTATTACATTTTATGTGTTATTTGATCAAATGTAAGTCAAAAAATAACACTCGACTGACAAAGTTGTTATTATGTCAAACAGATATGGCACATTTCAATAGTGTGTTTACAGATGACAATGGTAATTCGAACTGTACTATTGAAATAATTCCTCCACATTGTACCCCCTATTGCCAACCATGCGATGTATATTTTTTTCGGCAAGTGAAGAATTTTATCAAGAAACTCCAAAACTCTGTCGAAGTTTTACAAAATAATCGACAATTATCCACAAGGGAAGATGCTATAAAAATTCATTCCCTCATTCATCATCAACTATCCTCTCCTCATTTTGAAGATATGATAAAATACGCCTGGTTTGCATCCAAATTAATTCCCAAAAGAAATATTTTTAGTAATGTAAATGAAGTTTGTTTCCCATCTTATCATGAAATGCGACTTTTAAAATGTGATTGCACAGCATATGTTTTTATAAAGTGTGCACACTGTAGAAAACATTTATGTTTCAAATGTTTTTATGATTTATATCATCCAACATTTTGTAAGTCATCATAAGCCTTTATTCATACTTTTATTTAACTTGTAACATTTTTTAATATGTATTTAAATATATATCTTATTTTGTATTAGAGTATTTTGTTTTGTAAATAAATATATTAATGCATATGAATTATGTAATAACCAATATATATAAAATTTATAATAATTAAAAAAATTAAATAAAACGTACAGTACATAAAAAATAATAAAATGAAAAATAAAAAATAATTTTTCAATGCATAAAAAAAAAAATTGCACATCAACCAAGATTCGAACCCACCACCATCAGATTACGAGCCACGTATTTATCGACTACGCCATCTACGCTACAGCTGATCTGCTGTCTATCTATCGTGTTTAAGCTGAATTATCAAAAGTTCGATTTTTCAAGTGTTAAAAAATACTATTAGAAGGCCCGTATTCACTCATTTTTGATGTATTTTCACCATACTTAAGCAGATCAAAATTGGTGGGGGGTCAGCTGTGTCCTCCCCTTGTTAGTCAACAGATGGCACTGGGTTGAAACTGTTTAATCTGAAAAGTTTGTTTTCTGCTGATGTAGCTTAAATAACTAATATAGTTAATAATTAGTAAAATATATAACTTATTTTTAAAAAAACTTTCTGGCACTAAGATCCAAATAATGAAAATAAGCATTCTCACAATGTGAAAATAATTCCACTGAAGATAATGTTCCCATATAAGCATATTTCATATATTGCTGATGGCAAGGAAAGTAAATTTATAAAAAAATTACAAACAAATGATCCAAGATATATAAAAATGCTATTAACATCATATGATTTACAAAAATAATGAAATGCATTCTACATTGATTGTTATATTTTCAGTGCATAAGTTTTAATGTTAAAGATTACTTTAAGGATAAAATATTCCACCAAATCAAAAAATTTATTATTGATGTTGAAATGTTTTTGATAACTGTTTTCAAAATTTACAATCAACAAGATTCCACTAACTGCCTAGCAGCAAAATCTTAAATAACAATAACAAAATTAAATGTAAAAAAATTTATCAATTTCTAATATTAAAGTTGGTCATAAAATGCTTCCCTTGTGGGGAGACAGAATTTACCCACTGTAGAACTTATGCATTGTAAGAGGTGATTAAAGGATCCCTCTTTTCCTGTAGTGGCCTATAAGGCGTTGTTTCCATTGTACGATTTCGTCCAGCATGACGCCGTCCAGTAGCTTCCGATTTTGGACAGCAAAACGTTTACGTACATAGGCCGTATAACAGATCTGTAACTTTTAAAACATCATGTCGAAGTAGCCAATAACGAATGTTGTAAAAATAAATCAATCATATAACAGATCTGTAACTTTTAAAACATCATGTTGAAGTAGCCAATAACGAATGTTGTAAAAATAAATCAATCAAATACGTCGATAGAAAAAGTTTATTTCATGATGGAGAAAGAGGTTGTTTTATCTATTTCAATCAAATCTATGATTTTGATAAATATATTATTTATTTTAACACTTTTGGAAGGAAGATACAATCATATAGTGATGAATAGTGGTGGATAATACACGCTTTGTTATTCTAAAACTAAATAATATTTTATAAAGCAAGAATGAACACGTGCACAAGACCAATTTGATTACTGTACTGTATTCTGTTCATGAACTTACCATCTTGTGTAAGTTGGTCTGTTATTCTATCCCAAGTATTATTTTTTAATATTTTGTCGTGATATTCTTTTCGGGATTTGTCGTAAAGACAAACGTTTTCACCAACCAAATTTATAAGTATTTCGTCATTTACCGCCATGTTTTTCAAAGCTCTCATTTACAACAAAGTAGTTACTTATTGGCTATCAAATCGGTGACGTCAATCTGTAAGGATCCATATCCAGCATAAAGTAGGGTAGAGGTCTAGTCGATCCATTCCGTGATTTTGCTGTCCGTAAACGGGCCGTTGCTAGGATACCGGCTATGGATCTGTTTTGCTGGACGAAATCGTACAGTGGAAACCGTGCCTAACACAGGAATGTTACATACTTTGTTCCTGTCATACTATGTTTTGACAGGAATTCTCTCTCTTTTCATATTTTCCTATACTTTCTTCACTTCATCTTTCATTCTTTAAAGAGCCCTCTATCTCTTTTACTAACCGTTAATTTAGATTTGTAATAAATAGTTTTACTGGACAATAAATATTATATAAAAATATTTGTTATAAATCTACACAATTTATACAGATTTACGGATTTAGCTGGCACACTGCCAGCTAAATCCGGACAAAATAAACAATTTAATTAAACAAAATTTTATTTAACAAAAAGAATAAAATTATCAAAATTATCATTTGCACATTAATTTTGGATCCCTTTAGATTAAAATTACTCGATGTAATTCCCTTCTGCCTCAATTACTGCCTCG
>AYEL01069873.1:0-16736 GCA_000484575.1 Olivierus martensii
TCTACAATTAGATACGTTATAGAACATCCGAGGTGCATTCTGTTCTTATTCTTTTTCAGAACAGTTCTAAATTCAAATTTACAAAAAATGTTTGTTTAGCAGTTTTTGAGCACTCGTTCTGGTTTTCCGGAGGCAAATTATAACTGGTTCGACAAAAAATTGACAAGAAAATATTCCGGATTTAAATTAATAAATAAAAATGAAAATAAAATAAAAATTGAAGCGTAAAATATAAAAATAGAAACAGAACCATTTCTATTCTGCTCCATACTTCCGTATGGAGAGTAGAAGAAAAAGTGATAAATGAAAGAGATAAGAAGGGATTCTCGAAGGCGTGGAGATAAGCTCTAAGAAACTGAAAGGGTGGGTATGCATACCGAAGTACGGAGCAGAATAGAAATGGTTCTATTTCTATTTTTATATTTTACACTTCAATTTTTATTTTATTTTCATTTTTATTTATTAATTTAAATCCGGAATATTTTCTTGTCAATTTTTTGTCAAACCAGTTATAATTTACTTCCGGAAAACTGGAACGAGTGCTCAAAAAAACTGCTAAACAAACATTTTTTGTAAATTTGAATTTAGAACTCGGTATGCATACCCACCCTTTCAGTTTCTTAGAGCTTATCTCCACGCCTTCGAGAATCCCTTCTTATCTCTTTCATTTATCACTTTTTCTTCTACTCTCCATACGGAAGTATGGAGCAGAATAGAAATGGTTCTGTTTCTATTTTTATATTTTACGCTTCAATTTTTATTTTATTTTCATTTTTATTTATTAATTTAAATTTGGAATATTTTCTTATCAATTTTTTGTCGAACCAGTTATAATTTGCCTCCGGAAAACCGGAACGAGTGCTCAAAAACTGCTAAACAAACATTTTTTGTAAATTTGAATTTAGAACTGTTCTGAAAAAGAATAAGAACAGAATGCACCTTGGATGTTCTATAACGTATCTAATTGTAGAAACTGTAAGTAATATGAGAGTTGATGATGGCTATAACCTAGCCGAAAGCATTCCTCTGGAAAAAGTTATTTAAATGAATAAAATTATTTGGACTGCTAGTAAGTGCTATAGTTTAATCTATTATCATTGTATTACCTCAGAAAGCAGTATATTTTTGTTTTTGGATAAATATTTGTATATTAATTTTTAGTTTTAAATCATTTGGATGACTGCAATGTATAATAATAGTCAGCAAAGTTAGAATTTGGTGTACTAAAACATTTGCACTCAACATGGTTGCCATATTAAATATATGCATGCAGGAATTTTACACTTATTATATTCTAGAATAGCCAATTTTCTGAGCATTCTGGATATTAGGATGCCAGATAATTGGTCCAGTACCTATATTATTCTATGTCATGACTGGAGAGATATCCAGTAGATATTTGGCCAAATGGACATATGAGTTTTTAATTTTATTTATTATTTTTATTTCTTTCTTTTAATTTTTTGTTATTATTATTTATTTTTTGTAATTGTAATTCTTTTATAGAACAAATCATATAACTGATAAAAAAGATAACATCATTGCATGATAGAAAAATCTTTATTGCACATTTAATAAAGAATAAAAAATATTAACTATAATTTAATTCTCTTATAAAAAAAATTTCAGTATTAAGCAAATGTTCATAAATACAAGTAGTTCTCAGTTTACAAGTTTCTGCTTAACAAGTTTCTAATTTTGGAAGTTTTTCTTTTTGGAAAAATACAAAAAAAATCTAAAATATGAAAATTAATTGCAATAAATAAATGCAAACATTCATAAAAAGGTATTTAAACTCATATAAATATACTATATAATTACAGTTGTTTTTGTAGCAGGAACTCTCATCTGTTACAAAATTGGAAAATCCAAGATAAAAATCAATAAGTGGAAGTATTGTTCTCCCTGGTTTTACTGACATATATATAAATAACTTCCAAATTAATTACAGCACAAAAGTAGGAAATTAACATGAATTTATTAAGATTAAAAATTTTAATAAATTCATGTTAATTTCCTACTTTTGTGCTGTAATTAATTTGACTATTATTAATAGTAGGATGAATTCTTATACATATATAAATAACTTCCATTCCCAATCTATGCCTAAGGTAGTAATTCATCTGCATTAACCTCTTGAGTGCTGGCAAGTTTTTGAAATTAAAGCTAATTAATATGCAAAAAATATATAAAATTAAAATTGTGAAATCTTGCTTAATTTTCATTGAAATCTTTTGAAATTTTCAGTATTTATTGAAAATTTTGTCATCTTTCTAACAATGTAATCATTTTTTGGAATTATATGTTTTTGCAGTATTTTTGTTACATATGTGGGATTGATAAAAAAAAAAAAAAAACAATTTTTTAATATGAAATTTTAGCCATCTAATGAAATAGCTGATATTTTTAGATAGGGACAAGATCTCTGAACAAAATGAACTATGAATAAAGAAATTTGGTTGAAATTTTCAGAAATTATTTATAAAAAAAATAATGAGTTATGTAACTTTTGTTGAATGAAGTTATGCCATATTATCATCAAAAAAATTACATGAATTCAAATAATACACAGTTATAAGCACTTATAAGCTGTGTAATTTCTTTTTGTCTTATTAACTTTATTAATTTTAATTATTATGTTTCTGGTAAATCAGTTATAAGAGTCGAACAAATAAAAGATTTGGAAGTTATTTTTCAAGCGAGTTGTAAATTTAATCTCCATGTTTATGAAATTTCTAAAAACGCCTATAAGGTATTGTTTTCTGTTATTCGTTTTATAAAAAACTTTGTAAATGTTAATTTTATGATAAATTTATTTTGTTCTTTGATACAAAGTAAATAAGAGTATTGTTCTTCAGTGTGTTTTTTCTATGTTGGAAATGCTGGTTTGATTGATACTTTAGAAACTATTCAAAAGCGTTTTATTAAATATATTTTGTTTAAAAATCAAATGGTTTTTCATAGAAAGGACTATGAATTACATTTGTCTAATTTTGGTTTATCTTTATTATGTTATCATCAAGTTTTACATGATTTAAAAGTTTTTTGTAAAATTGTAAATGGTGAAATAAATTGTTCTTATTTATTAAATAAAATACAATATAATTATGTGGAATATATGTAAATGGTGAAATAAATTGTTCTTATTTATTAAATAAAATACAATATGATTATGTGGAATATAATATACGTAACCATAATTTATTTGTTATTCCATTTGCAAGAACAAATGTTTATAGAAATTCTTATTTTGTAAGAATTTTTTATTTGCTTAAAGATTATAAAGAGTTAATTGATTTTCAATTAATTGAATTATATTTTTGATTTGTTCTTCGTTTTTGAAAATGTGTATTTTCTTTTTCATTTTGTTTTCTGTATTTTTATTTTATTGTATTTTATTTTTCAGTAATAAAGATATTATTATTATTATTATTATAACTGTGTATTATTTGTACATTTAAAGTGAATTTAGATATATTTTAGTTACATGAATTCATTAAAATATTGTCATTTTTATTATTATTTCATATTTATTAACTTGTTCTTACTTCAGTTATACAATTTTTACTAGTATTTTTTTATAAATTATTTTATTTATATCAAAAAATCATAACACATACAAAAATAGTCTCATCAAGTACATAAACAGTTATAATATATTTTATGTTCCCCTAATTGGATTGCAAATGGTTTACTGTAGCATCACATCCAATACCACACTACAGTGCAGTTAGCTGCAATTTCCTGGGAAGCAAGTGGTTGCTGTAAAGCAATAAAAGTGCCAGGTCCCTTTAAATGGCCTGAAGGTGTTTACGTTTCAATTTTTTGCAATTTTCTCCTAAATTTTGGTGAAATTGAAACAAAAAATGAATGATTAAAATATATTTTAATTTATTTTAACAGAATTAAAAATTATCTTTATTTTTCAGAATTTTATAGATTATTTTATGAAAAATGTGATTTTTTTTTTAATTTCAAAAATTTCATTTATTGATTCCCATAATTGGAATAACTTTGATAGATTAGCTATAAAATCAACAGGATGAAAAAAAAATTCAAATTCTGTTGAGCTATTTAAATATAAGCAGTGTTTGTTTACACATAATTTAAAAAAATATTTCAGTAACTGAAAAATTTATATCCTTTCAAACTTACTTTGTGTGAATGTTGTTTCTTTACTTTTCTAACACTAATACACTGAAAATTTTAATCGGTTGTATCTTTGTTTTTCTGATAAATTTTTCTGTATTTCTGCATGCCAAACATTGACAATACAGTGAAATTTTATCATGGCCATGTTCACAAATGCTTTTTAGTGTTTCGTTAACTTCTGGAAAATGTTATCTAATCAAAATAATTCTTGTGTCTTATTTATGTCGAAATTCATTATTTTTATTATTATTATTCACCAGCTGTTCTGACCAACATAAAAATATGTCATGATATTAAACATGGTTAAATTTTTAAAGATTATTATTATTATTCACCTGCTGTTCTGACCAACATAAAAATATGTCATGATATTAAACATGGTTAAATTTTTAAAGATAATCAACGAAATTAATTTGTTTTTTTACATATTTTTCATTCGCTCTTTAATGTACATATATTACATCCAAAGACTATAGGAAGTATTGTCCAAAGATGGTCGAAGCGTGTTTGGCCTTCAAAATGGACCATGATGTCATTTACATATTTTTCATTCGCTCTTTAATGTATATATATTACATCCAAAGACTATAGTAAGTATTGTCCAAAGATGGTCGAAGCGTGTTTGGCCTTCAAAATGGACCATGATGTCATTAACTTGCCATTATCATTAATGTCATATTATATTGAGAAATATCATCATTAAAACTTATTGTGACATATATAATGATGTTAATCAGTCCTTCATATCATAACCATCATTGTGGAACAATTGTAACGAGAGATTGGGAATTTGCCTTCAACACCAGCTGTCACATCTGTTAGTGTTGTGAAACTGGATTAGTATACTGCATTTTTTTAATGTGTAGTATCTGAAATCTGATAAAATAAATTTTTATATATTTTTCTTCGATATTTTGAATAATATCGAGATGGTTTCGGTTTTTAACTGCTATTTTATAAAACAGATATAATAAAAAATATATAATAATAATCAGCGCCGGATCTACATATTTTGACACCTGAGGCAACGTTAGAAAATGGCGTCCTCTCTTCTCTTCACTCAGGCATATTAATACATAAAATATCTAATGCTTTGAAGCCGGGAATGTAATGACGTCATAGTCATTAAAGAATATACAAAATAATTTATTCGATTTTTTCAAAGCAACAAATAGTTATCACAATACTACCGAAAAATAAATTTATAATGGATATAATATGAACTATTGTTTAACTTTTCTTGCTTTCAACCAGGCAAAATCATTAATAATTGTTTATCAATTAATCAGTTTAATTGGTATTGGTTTCTCTCTCTCCCTTGATAAGTATTATTCGTTAGAGAAGTATACCACTAAGTTTTTGTAGACTGGCTCTACAGCACGAAATATTGTCAAGATAAATATAATTAAGTTTATGTGTGATATTACAACTACATTTTCGCGACTCCTTATAATTTTCACCCGAAGCGACTGTCTCACTCTAGATCCGGCGCTGATAATAATTATTAGAAAATGGTTTCGTTTGTCGAAAAAGTATCGCGTATCGAAACAGGAAATAAATGCAAATAATGTACAATATAAGACATACGGAAGCTATCGACAGTTTATCTAAACAATCTTATCTTTTTAAAAATTTATAAATAATCTTATTTACATCGTCATTTGTTTATTCGCATAATTATCAACCCGAGACATCAAAAAGCACTCATTCTATATTATATTTTAATAAATTATGTTTTTTGTGTATAAAATAATTTCAAAAATGTAAAATTTATTATCGTAAAGTGATGGAAAACAGACACTACTTATTTGCAATAGAATAATCTGTATACTAGTGAGGAATGGTTCTTCACTAGTATACAGATTATTCTTGGATGATCTCTTAGACAGGTGTCTAAGAGCCGCAAAAGGCTCTTAGACACCTGTCTGTTGACAAGATCATCCAAGATCAAATCAACTTGGTTTAGGACTTTTTGTGGCCCTTAGGCACCAGCCTGTTGAATGTGACGGCCAGTGGTAGGGCTCATCTTAGGTCTTGACCTTGTCAGAACCTAAGATGAGCCGTACTACTGGCCGCTACATTCTTGGAGGATCAGCCAGACGACTATAGTGTGTGTATATCGAGAACGAACTCTGACTCCTCGAATAAATTTTTCAAAGATTAGAAAACCAAAATATTTTTACGCGAACAATCCGACAAACAATGGAGGAGTTTCTCAGTTCTTTTAATAAATATGTAACAATATTACTATCAATATAATATTAATAATCACCTGGAATAATACTTGAAATTTCAGTTTCAGTTACCAAATTCTTTGAATTGATTTACTGATTGTTTCCTTTTCAAAAGTCAAAGTCGCTAATCATTATTTAAACCATCTAGTTATTTACAAATTCGCAAATATTTTGATTCTAATCGAATTTTTTGATATGTCGAATGCTTTGAGCTAATGAGAATTACCGAGTCAATGAATTGGCACAATTCACTGAATTGACAATAATCAAGGTAGTATGATTCATCGATTCAGTAAGAATCACCAAGTCACTTCGATTCATCGAGTCAATAGGAATCACAAAGTCAATGAATATATTCTTCCAGGACTAGATGATGACACTTTAGAGCCTTTTGTGTCCCAAAAGCAGGTTAAAATTTTTTTAAAATAATTTTTAACCTGCTTTTGGGGCTTCGTATTGCTGGAGATTGCTAAGCATGTGCTTATAGTGAATAATCTGTGCCCTGTATTCTGCCGTTCAGAAATCGAACTGAATCAAAAGATCGAATAAAATAATAGATTGTTTTAAGTGAGTTGAATGAAATGATTTGAATTCTAGAAAAGAATCATTTCGCTTCTGTTGCTAGCTTGACTATACAATAATTACTCGCTTCTCATTATAAAAGAAGGAAAACTCCTTTAAAAATTAATTAAAATCAATCTGATTGATTTTAATTAATTTCTAGACGGATGTTTAGGATTACTAATGGGCAAGGTTACAAAAAAAACTTATTTCATAAAAAAATCGTTTAAGAAATTATGTACTTCAACGCACAGATTCAAAGTGCCACAGTAATCTCCCATGATGTAATAAGTGAGCATTTGTGTTTTTGATGCCAGCTGTGTTTATTTCGTTATCTCAATATTGATAATGAGGTAAAAATAGTCATTAGTTATTATTTTTAATCTTAAAATGTTTAACGCTGAGATCATTGAAGTGTCGACATTGATGTCAATGACCGGATGATGTCAACAAAGACATATTCTTTGGGGAACTGGCAACAATGTCCAGTCAATGACGTCATTGACCGTGCATATATATTTTTAAAATGTCAAATAATATTATGACTTTATATTGATATTTATTAATGTTAGTCTTATGTAAGATAAAAATATTTTTATTTAAATATCAAATATAGTTGTGGCTGTATGTTTATAATATTTTATAAATAAGGAATAGAACAAGGCTTTCTTTCTTTTACACAATATTCTCTCCCGAGAGAAAACCTGATAAATCATCACATTATCAGGTTTTCCCTATATCACCAGAAGTGATGATATTTACCATCAGAAAGGTCAAAATTATCTATCGTCCTAAAATTATTTTTTATTATAAAATGCGGTACTTATACTTTTAAATAATTCGAATCAAACTATTTTTAATCAAACTGTTCGAGAAGTATACAGTCTAGATTCCAAGTTGGTCCTTAAAAATCATACCAATTTGGGATAAAAATATTCTAATTAGGTTTTTTTATTATTACGATCTTTTCAGATCCAAAATGGACTTTACATACCGTTCGCGGTCGCCATGACTGATTTTTTTTAAACATATTCAGATGCATCAAGAATAAGAGGAAAAAACAATTATTCTGTATTATTTGAATTATGCCATTGAATAAAAAGAGAGCAATATTTTATTGATTAGATAGAATTTTTATATAAATTAAATTAATATGTTGAATGTAATTCAGCAATTATTATTGAAACTTTGGATCTGTCATAAAGCGGTGAAGCTGCAATTTTAGGTCGAACTGTTAAAAGGGTCCATTTTTTCGGTATTACTTTATCATTTATTAATTTTTCACTGAGTACTGACATTGTATAGGTGATTAAAGACAAAACAGAAAATAGAACAATTTGTTACCATTGTTTATTTTGCCTGTAGAGAGTGTTACTTATAATATTACACCATCTGTTGATTATATTATACAAATAATATAGTTTACAATAAAATATTTTAATTTTAAGTTATATTATTTGGTGAAGTTCACTCAACAAAACATAACATCACATTTTTGACAGGTAACAGCAATGATTATTAATTTAATAGTCGGCCGGATGGTCGTGTGGTAAAGCTTTGGTTTACCACCCTGGAGGATCCGGGTCCCACACCTTCAGTTTTTCTGAAGGGGTTCGGGTCCGGACCCAGCCCGGCCGGTTGAATCCCATCCTTCAACCATCTGGATCCGGTTGACCCCATCATGGGTGTGGGCCAGCCTGTAATGGGCTCTATAAGTGGCCGCTGGCAGATACAGAATATCCCATGAGGATATGGCGGCTTAACTGAACTAACCTAACCTAACCTTAATTTAATATATAGATAGAAATAATTTCCACTTATAGTACATTCACTTAAGCGTTTTGTCATCATATACCCAAACACATATTCGTATATTTTATAACTTAATAATTAGTACTACGGTTATATTTAAATTTATTTGTAGATACAAACCAAATTTCACCATAACTATACTTGACGATAGCATCGGAAGTCAGTATTGAATCTATGGGAGAGCCGAAATTCATTTATATGACTACGCCGATGATATAGTCCATTAAATTATTCGCGATGTTATAGTAAATTGCCATAACATAATGAAACAAATAGGCTCTAAACTTCGAATAAAATTACGATATTAACATGATTTTAACATGTAATAAATTATCTAATAAATTAACATGTAATAGTAGTACTAATTATTAAGTTATAAAATATACGAATATGTCTATAATATACAGTATACCAGGAGTGGTCAAGCTTCATGTCATTAAGAGCCATATAGGAGAATCTCAAATACTTGAAAGCCGCAATTCAGTTTCTTTTTTGGGTCAATGATTACCAAAGCAGTTTTTCGGCTTATCTTAACAATGGTTTCAAAATTATTTATTGTATATTTTACATGCATTTATTTCATTTAGATCCATACTACATTTTACAGTAAATAAACAAATTACAAAATATATTATGCTGTGGAGCCATATTGAAGGTATCAAAGAGCAGCAATTTGGCCACCATCGATATATACGATGATCAGATGCGCAATGATATTCTGCGCATTCCAATCGATTCTAACTGTTCTAAAATAGCGGACAGTTGTAATTTTAAGTCGTTCTCGAAAGGCTGCGTCATCAGCCATCAAACGACGCAAATTGCATTGAAATATTTATTCGAAACTGAAAAAGAGACACGATTACATAAAAATAAGCACCGTTCTTAAATGACATTGTTACCTTTTACATCGAAATCGACTGCTTTTTTTGTTGCATATTTTACGCCTCCTTTCTAATCAGGAGATTACTAAGGGGATGGGGCCAGTTCCAACCACGGGCTGCACCCACACCCGTGGAGGGGGACCGGACGCGAACACGGGTCCTCCTGTGTGGCACGCCGACAGAGTTATCACTCGGCCATCCGGCCACCTATCGACTGCTTTGTGCGCATTAATAGTGTCACAAAAGTTGGTAATACGCTGCTCCCATAGACTCAATATTGACTTCCGATGTTGTCTTCAAGTATAGATTATGGGCATGAATCGAAAATATCAATCAGGTGCAGAGAAGTGAAGGAAGAAGTGGAAATAACGATCAATTAATGAATGCTCAAAACTGTTTTTGGAAACAGAGAAAACACAGACAACACAGATACTGAATAGAAATAATGAATATAATTAAGATGAAAAAGTATCCAGTAAAGGTATGTTTGGAAATACTAACCGCTACCACCGGTGAAACCGGAGAGTTACCGGTCTTTAATCAAAAGCAATACCGGAAACTTCACGATGACTCCTCGGTTGCAACCGCTCTCACCGTCTTTTGATCTCGGTCACGGCTCGGTTGCAGGTGACGTCAACGTACCAAGATGGCTGACACAGTTATTTTTCAGTGCGAAAGTGTGATTATAAATCATTTAACTTTGAAAATGTGATATCTCATCTGTTTCAAGAACATATAATAAATACCACTTCTTCTTCAAATTAATTGATTGATATCAATTGTTTATCGGCTGTCATTTTGTTGAATATAACCGATTTTCTATTCTCGTACTCACAAATAAACCTGGAACGAAGATTACCGATGACGTATGTCACCGCAACCGTACTAACTGACCGGTTAGTATTTCCGAACTTACCCTAAGTTTTCAACTGAATCACAGAACAAGATCCATTACCCTGGAGCAAGATGTTAATATAAAAATGTGCTTTAAAAGTCCAGAAAATATTATTAATTTATTTATTCAGAAAATTTTATTATATAAATCAAAAATTGATAAATAATTAGTAGTTTGTGCCAGTAAATTATTATAGATGGATCTGAAATTATTCTAAAAGAAGAGAGTATTCATTGAAAAACAACAAATGGAACCACAGAAAGAAGGGATAGTGGCTTGACTAACTTTGTATAAATTATTTTCAAAGCAAAAATCAATATTGAAAGATGGTTATAATAATTGGCGTAATCTAAAATTTCATGAAAATAATCATGATCGCATTATGCCAATGTGTACATCAGCTGCAAGATAATCGTAATGATGTTACCCATAGGATCATAGGTTAAAGTTAACATATATGGAAATTATTGTTGACATATTACCATTAAAAAGTGGACGTTTATTACAAAATTTGTAGCATAAAAAATTTCGGTGTAATAAATTAATATTTATTTGATTTCGTAAATATTTTGATATTGAATAAATAATTGAACTCTTTTTCTTCCATATAAATTTGGAGATGAAATGGCCATACCGAAAAATCAAAAATTTTTTAATATAAATACTGTATACTTTACTTATTTAAAAAATTTTTTTGGTAAGAAAATTATCAATGAAATGCATTTATAATCTCAACAAATAAACAATATTTTTTATTAAGTTTATAATTAATTAATTAAAAAAATTAATATAAATAAAAAAAGATTAAATGATATGGCGCCATCTTTTGATAGGATTTAGAGTAAAAGATAAAAAAAAAATTAAAAATAATAATTTTTCTGTATATCATATTTTAATTAATCGCATATTGATAACAATGTAAAAATGAATATTTAATTTTTATTAAATATTAACATTATAGAAACGATAAAAATACTTGCATATATAAAAAGATTCTATAGTTTCATTGGAACTTAATAATTTTAGAAGAATAATTATCAAGATAAAATTGCAGATAATGAACTCGCGACTGATGATCATATTTCCGCTTCTTAAAGTAGCATTGCTGTACAATAATCAGAATTTGGCGCAATTATTTCAAAGAGCGCTATAGGCCGCATTGCTAGCGAGTGGATTCATTTGAAATCTCATTAATTATATATTTATAGTTATGAATACAATGGGCATTTAATAAAAACCATTAAAAATTTGTTAGTTGCGTGTAAATTCTTTAATGTTCCAAATTATTTCATTGATTTTATCATCCAAAATGAAACTCTATAGTATCATTTTTTGTGCTGTAATTTATAAAATATTTAAAATATGACATTAATTTATAAATATCATCTTAATACGCACATGATTACATAAAACTAATTTAAACTTCCGAAAGTAGATGTTTAATTTTAATAAAAATAAATAAATACAGCATATCTATAATTACGTTCGATTGGAGTGTGTTATAGGTAAAAAAAAACATAAGAGGGCGTAAATACACCCATAACACCTTGCGCGGGCGACTGAAGCCACGTCATAGAACTTGAAAGTTAAGTAATTAATGGAAGTAAGTGAAGATCTATGATATTAAAATGGTCGATTTAGCCGGAGATAACCCAGAAGGTCCCATACAACACGGTTTTAACAATTGGGTTTTCATTTTTCCAGCAGTCGTTGTAGTAGGATTGATAAGTAAGTAATCAAAACAAATTTAAAAAAAGCCGGTTCCGACACGAAACAGGTTGCACAGTTTGTTCTATAATTCGAATTTAATTTGTAATTTCTATTCTCTGTTAAGTAAATTATGTAATGTTTATTGTTTCCATCATTAATCTTCCTGGTTAGAAGTTGCAGATCAGCATTTATTTGCTAAAAGTTAAGAGTAAACAATGCATGTTAGCCATGTGAAATGTGTTGTAAGTGGAGTACGTTATTATTTTAATGAATGGTGAGACCATATATGCAGTAATGCAAACGTATCATATGGTAACACGTACTTAAACGTAATGATCACTCAAATTGGTTGATTTTATCTTGAAAACACTTAAAAAAAAAGTGCTTAGCTAATCAAAATTAAAAGAATGTATCAGCAAAATGGTGTATAAGAAAATTAATAAGATAATTTTTAAATATTTTAATGTAAGCAATTTTATGCAGAATTTTTGATGATAATCATTTTTGAAAAATTTCTGTTAATAATAATAATTTTCTGAATATACAGACGCTAACATAACATTCATTGACAATGTAAAACAAAAACAAAATAGGAAAAGCATTTGACATATTGAGAGATTTAATTCTTATCCATTTTTTTAATTGCAAAGAGTTCAATAGTCTGTTATGCTAATCAGAGAATTATTGATATCATCTTCAATTAAATATCTAATGCACTGATCATAAAATCAGATAATGAGAATAATACCTTTGTTATGATTATTTCTTCCATTTTTCATTTGTCTTTGTCTACATCTAATTGTTTAGATATCTTCTGAATAAATCTTTTTTTCTGTTTTTTTTGCATTATTGATATAAATTGTTTAGCATATGGATGTAAAAATGATGCTAATATATATTCATTGACAATGTAAAACAAAAACAAAATAGGAAAAGCATTTGACATATTGAGAGATTGTTCTGGTAGAAATTCATACAAATTTAAAATAGTTTTATAATTCTAAGAAGTGATAGGGAAGTAACAGTTTTCAACTGGTTGTTATAAAGAAAGCAAAAAATAAAAAATCATTGTTTGTATTTAATCTGTCAATTCTTTGCTCTAACAGATTTGTAATAATTTTATTTTTGTTAGGATAAAAATTAAGATATTAATAATTCTGTATTCAATTTTGACTTATACCAAATCTCAAAAAGAAAATTTTTGGCATGAGAATTTACTTTTTTTATTAATTTTTTATAGTTTGTTTCTCTGTTAATATAATATAATCTGATTTGTTAGTAATTGATTCAATATTTCTAGGACAGATCGGAACCTATCTGATTTTTAATTAAATATAAAAATAAGATTTAGCTTACATTCTAGTTATACTATAAACTATCAGTATATATTTATCATAAATATCTATAACAATATTTTTATATCAAAAAGATTATACATAAAATTTTATTACAAATTTGAAATATTAACAAGATTGTGATGAAGAAGATTTATTTCAATAGCACAGGTGCTAACAAAAATTTCATTAAATAATTCCATCATATAAATATTAATCATTGTCATGTTTAAACTGACTAAAGATTTTATTTAAAATTGAATTATTAGAAATTATTGTATAGATGTTAAACTATTAATAAATTGTGTGTATGAATGTTGTGCAATATAATGAAATTTAGAAACTGAAAAAAATTGAAGGAATAGAATTCCAGAGTTAACGATTTATAGCTTTAAATGTAACAATAATTTATAAATATTTTATACTATTTGTGATCTTGTTAAAAATATTTATAAAATACTGTTAAAATAAAAAAGAAGAGGAAAATATTTACACTCTGTATGAAGCATCTTCAGCTCCCGAAGTATAAAATTACAAATAAAAATATTAATAAAATTTTTTTTTCTGAAAATTTTGAAAAAACTTTCTCCCGAAGAGAAAAAATATTTTTTGATTGTTATTATTCCGAGGAAAACTTTTATCTTGTATTTTAAAGTTTTATTAATAATTTTTATTTTATTTTAAAATCCTGTTTTAAAATAAAATAAAAATAAAAATATAAAATATGAATCTTGTATATTCGGTGAAAATAAATATATATGTTGGATCGATTAATTTTCGTACATATATGGCTTGTGATCATTAATTTGGTTTTTTTACTATTAAATGAGGTAGTAACATTTTATGGTGCCTCCCTTCTTGCACCTGTCAGCAGAACAAACAAGAATTTTATAATTGAACTTCCTTCAACTTAGAAAAGGTAAAGAAGTGCAGATCCTGAATGAGATTAGGTTTCTTAGGGTGGAATTTTAAACTAACTGCCTACAAGGAAGTCAAAAGCTGATCACTCCTTATACGACAGGTTTTCCTCGATATTTAATTGATCAATTGTAGTTAATACATTAGCTCGACTTTATTAATTATCAATTGGTTTCATGATGATATATTTCCGTCCATAATCTGTTTTAATTTTTCTTTTGAAAGAAAAAAATTGTTTAAAAAAATATAAGTAAAACTTATAATAGATATTCTATACAACACAAGGGATTTCTGATTTGTAAATAAATATTCATCGTATAATTTTAAATTTGAAAAATTTTATCATTATAAATATGCTATTTTTAAATTTTTTTTATACAAATGTTACCTTTACATTTCATTTTATTTTTGTTTCAATTATTTTAATAGGTAATTTTATTATTTAAAGATATAAAATTTTTTATAGCTGCTATGGGAAAATTAAACAAAGATAAAAGACCATAACAGCTGTCTATGGGCTTAATAGTGATAAAGTATATTAAATAATGCAAATATGACTACAGTAATTAGCAGCATTTTCTTTTAGTTCTCTTTAAAATTTTCTTTAGCATCTTATATTCATGGATGTTGTATGATAGAGATATCTTATCGAAATTATCTGCTAAACTACATGACATTTCATATGATTGCACTAGGGTCGGATTATTTATTTCTTGTTCAAAATTCTTTTTCTTAACCAAGACATTTTTCTACCACTTGTCGTTAACCAAAGCCGTCGTTATCCGATGCCATAGTTAACCAAGGTACAGTACCACTATATATCGAAAAATTAACAGTAAATAATTTTCTAATTATGTTATACAGATAAATTTAAATAAACGTGTAATATATAGTATTGAAGTGTTTACTGAAATTGAGTTAATTTTAATATAGAAATGAATTTATTAATTATGAATTAAAAAAAAATATTAAAATAGTGAAATGAATTTATTAATTATTAATATGAATTAAAAAAAATTTTGAAATTAATTTATAAAATTTTTGAAAATTTTATATTGTCTCTATTTAAATTTTGTAGTATAAAATCACTTTAAATTAATATTAGTATGGGCTACAAATGATAAGTTTTTAGATAGTATGCAGATGTTTATCATCTCATTCATTAACAAATGAACAGAATAAAATTCATGTAGATTAAACTTTATCATCAATTTTGTAATAGTTGAATTTTTACGTACAGTATTTATAAAGTAATGGCTGCAATTTATGAAATGCTGTATAAATCATATTAATATACAAAACCTATATTACAGCATTTTAATAATATAATTCTTTTATAATTTTTAACGCGATTTTATTCACAGGACTGAATAAAGGGATATTAGATATGCTCAAAAAATTAAATTATAAAAATTTGAATAAATATTTCACAGAAATTATCATAGAATCAAAGAAAGTAAACTTCAATTTAAAATATTCGCAATTAATTTCTTTTGTTTTTTCATTTTTATACAGTATTACAGTATTTTTAAAAGCTTATCAAATTAAATTTCAATTTATTTTTGTAATTTAATATCATCTCTCCCATTCGCAGTAACGGGAATTGTGGCAAATAGAAAAATATTTTAAAAAATAAACAAATATTATAATTGAAATGCTAATTGACCCATCATCAAAGCCATCTTAAAGTTATACATTCCTTTCAGAACAGATAGTGAGAAAGAAACTGTAAATATAATTTAGATTACTGAAAATGGGAAAATAATTTTTTTTTCTTTAAAAAAATTAAAATTGATTAGTATTAAGAAACTGAATAACTAATTAGTTTAATTGACTGAAATATTGCTCTTGAAATAGTTCCATACAAATTCCTGATATTGGAAGATAATGGAACAGTAAATATATTCAACACTATTTCTATTTGAAACGATTTTAAGATTTTACCGCTTTGATATTGAAGCCAATAATTCAGAAGAAATATTGAAATGTAATACAGGTACTTATTCACAAAATTGTTAATTTAGCAGTAATTAAATGTAACGATGTATCGCATTAATTACTATATATTATTTAATTATAATATAGTAGAAAAATTTATGTTTTAACAAAAATATATAATTTTTTTTTAGAAAAGAACTAGATAACTTTTTAATTCATCTAATCATATTATAGAATTAGATATGTGTTATCACAGAATTGAGAAATATTTCTTAACTAACGAAATTTAATATAAGATCGG
>AYEL01069874.1:0-55900 GCA_000484575.1 Olivierus martensii
ACACTTTATTATCGTCATTTAATTAATATTCGAAACGCTTTCGGTTTCTTTTTTTTATTTCAAAGTTTTTATACCTTTGTGGCTCAGTAAGTATGCCTCCGAAAACCTTTGTGGCAAAATTTTGCCAAAAATAAAAGTAATTCTACAACTTGCATATATTCAAAAGAACTGAAAACTAGTGGACTAGCACTTTAAATTCGTGGTATTACCACGAATTTAAAGTGCCGTCTTGAAAGCAAACATCCACAACTTCTTGGAGTTCAGAAAGACTTGCAGAAGGAAGAAAAATGTTATCAAGACACTGACGAAGCATCATCGTCACACAGGAAAACAAAGAAAAATTTCTGAGACGTTTAGGAGCATTGAGGAGTTCAAATCAGAAGAATCAGCAGAAAATAAGGTAAATAAATCGCTTATGTTTATGGTGTGTAAAGACAATAAGCCATTAAGTATTTGGATCGTGAAAATTTTCAACATTTCGTAAAGAAAATAGCAGCTTCGTTCGAAACTCCTTCTCGACCAACGATTAAAAGATTAATTTCCAGTAAATATAGTAATATGGTATCAATAGTCAAACAATAGCTCAAACAGAAATTTTACTTATTGACAACTGACTGACAAGCTAAAGTAACTCTCTTCTGGATATCTGTATGGACAGACACCCAGAAGAGGAGTTACATGAGCATGACTGTCACTTTATAGATGAGGAAAATAATTTATGCAATGTAGCATTGGATGTTTTTATATTGAAAGAACGGTATTTTATCGAGTACCTTGCTCAGTGGTTCTCAATCTTTTTTCTGTTGAGGAACACATTTTAATATTTTATAATTTGGCGGCACATTTAAGTATTTTAAATAATAATTTCGATTTAACAACGAACTTTTATTAACATATTATTGTATTTATTCTTATTTATTACATTCAGGTTACAGACAAACTCGTACTCAGGATCATTAAATGTCAGTCCTTATTAAGTTATAGCGCCACCTGCTGATTTTGTCTTTTTAGGGAAACTATAATTTTAATTTTTATTTCTTAATTTTTAAATTTTCAATAACGACAAAAAGTTTTAGCTGTCGCAGAAATTCGAGGGTTAGATTTTTTTAACGATACCCTATTTATAGGAATCGATACAGTGGTTCGATTGCAAATAAGATATCCAGCCAATCAAGTTTCATTATTAATACATATGATTCATACAATTACAAAAATACAATTCATTCTTAATTTTTCGTGGCACACCTTCTAAGATTTGGCGGCACACTAGTGTGCCGCGGCACAGTGGTTGAGAACCACTGATCTAGCTAATAAATTAAAGCAGTTGATAAAAAACTGGGAAATAGATGAAGAATATATCAATGCAGCTGTTACTGACAATGGATTAAAAAAAAACATCGATTTTTTGGGACCGATGTTTTCTAACATCGATGTTACCTTTCGATAGTTTTATCGATGTTCAACTACCAAGTACAAAGGTTACTACTCAACTACAACAGGTTTAGAGCAAATCGACCTAAGCAAATAAAATGTCGATAAATACTATAATGAAGAAAATTTGAAATTCAGGACAATTCGAGCTAATCCTCTACTTATATCAAGTATAATAACAATAGGTAGGTAACAATTCAATTGTTTAAAAAAATTCTGCAATTTTTAAAATTTCATATTATTCCTATATCTGATGCGAAAAGTATAAATAAGGAAATTTAATTTGATAAAAAGCAAATATAGTAATTGAAAAATATTTCTTTGCATTGAACAGAAAATATAATTCTGACCAATATCATACAATATATGTCTTTTTTAAATAATCACGAAAAAAAAATTTTAAATACTAGTATGGCAGGCAATTAGCGTAACAGTTAGAAATACCATAAATCAGAACAAACAATTATAGTATCAAATTATATATAGAATTCTCCTCTTGAGAGATTATGAAAATAACTACAAGAGCAGAATAATGCTGCTACGTCTTCAGTATTTTATGATCCGGAGCAAAAGTTTTATAAATCAATGCGTCACTGAATCGTCCAAAGCGGGAAGCAGTGAACGGATCACACAATAGTGAAAGTTAAAATATCAATATTTTCTGGAGATTTAATATCAAAAGGTCACAATCTGAGTCTGTAAATTTTTGCTGATTCCGACTTCACGACACTAAACTTCGTCAACCGATTTTTTTTAATTATATTACTTACTAAAAGCTTAATATAAGATGTAGCGGTTAGCATTCCAACAATGTTGCCTCCTATCAAAAATTCGTTCTTCTATGAAACTTGTAAAAATATTTCTGATATCAGTGAATTTTACTGCAACAATGTTAAAGCATGATTTGAAAGAAAACACAAAAAAATATAACTTTTGTATTTAAAGATTTTAAAAATTGTTCCCAATCAAAAATAATTCATTAAAAAAGCAACTCTTGCACACTATAAAAATTAAAATTTCAATAAAAATTTGCTGTTTAAATTTCCTATACAGCAATATCTTGCATAGTCCGGTTAATTGGTTCCTCTTTCTTATACCCCGGACACACTAGCAGAGATAACGGACGTTATTGTCTTAACGGTAGTTAGGATTTGTAGTGTGTCCGATTTCCGTCCAGATAACGGACGTTTCGCAGCCGCAGAACACCGTTTCAGTAACGGAGTTCCCACAACTCCGTTTGTGACGTCAATCTCCGTCTCAAAGAGAAAACTACAGAGACAACTCAGACAAGCAGTCAAAAAGAAAAGGGTTTCGTGGGATGAAAGGGAAACGAAAGCATTGGTGTCAGCAGATCAGTAGAAGAAATAAAAAATGAATTTGACAGTTTATCCAAACAACAATATATCCCACAATTCAATAGTAGTATAGTATCCCATAATTCACCGTTTTCGTTTACCATCCCACAATGCATTATTTTTAACTGCCGTTTGGAATACCAATGTGTTCAGTATTCTTCCGCTAAAGGCCGGTATGATGACGGACGTTACAGATAACCGCCGATAACGTGTAGTGTGTCCATGGTATTACCGGATTAATTGAAACCGGACTGTTCGAGCACGTAATCTATGGGAAAAATTATAATTATTTCTGTCCACGAAAGCCGCGCCCAGATAAGGTGAAGAGTCGCAGTCGGTATAATGACGGGTGGGAATTATTGAATTAATACTTTGTATTATATTAAGTTCTGTTAAATATACTATTTCCAACGTCGAAACTAATCATTCAGCATTTTACATTACAATAAATTTCCATTCAACTTCAGTTATCTTGCGTTTGAAAACATCCACGTGCGAATTGTCATCTCTATTTTGTCAGTGGATTTCAGTTAGTGCACGCGTACTTGTCCTATTTTGTCATTGGACTTGTTCAGTTAGCGCATGCATACTTGCGTCGATGGTCGCAGCTAACCTGGACGGACAGTAATTTGATGATAATTTTTTCTTGCGTTTGAAAACATCCATGTGCGAAGCTGTCATCCCTATTTTGTCTGGACTCATTCAGTTAGCACATGCGTACTTGCGTTATGGTCGCGGTTAAGCTGGTCGGACAGTAGTTCCAAGAAATTTTCGATTTGCTCATATATTTTTTTAAATTGTAAATTCTCACATTAATAATTACTTCTTTACGCATTAAACATTAAAATCTTTATAAAAGATTTATAATAGACAGTATAAGGGGGCAGAAAGTGGGTCCGAGTCCATAAAGACGAATAGATAAAGAGGGCTCGCCCGGCAGGTGAACGCATTCGCTTTCTCCAAGTCGGCCGCTCGGCACCATTCCATATGCAGAGCGGCGCTCTGCGTAATGATACAGCCAGGCTGGTAACCGACAGAGCGAATCTTTTGTAACTGGCAACAAAAGTCAATTTCAAACATACAGATTTTCGTTGAACTGGCCAGACTGACGTACTGTAAAGCGATTGCGACTAATCGCTAAACACTTGAACGACTCGCTCAAAATTCAAACGAGTTTGATTTTGAGCGACACACAAAGGTGACAATTCTGTTTTTGTGGAACTTAAGTAATGAATTCCAGCAGCAATAATAAGAACGTTTGATTTCAGAAGTTCAAAGACGACCTGTATTATGACAAGACACTCACTTGTCAGTTACAATTTGGCCTTAAACCAGACTCACATTTTCTTTTAACAGTCATGATTGTTAATAAAACTTTTAAGTTACAAAACAATCAAATGTGGAATTATAATTTAAAAATTATGCAAATGATCGAGTAATTCACATATGCACTTCAGAGCAGGAACTATAACAAACGTTATTAAAATAAATTTGGCAACACTGGAACAGCCGCCTGCTTGTCTCAGCTCGTCAAATAATGGCTATTCGAGTCATAGATAGGTAGTAAGTAGCAAGTACACTTATATTTCGTATTTATTCTAAAAAAATAAAGTAAATTAAAAATTTTTTATTAACAATTACAATCCGGACTATGCGATATATTGCTGTATTCTTTATTGTAATCATTTTTTTTGTCTGGAAAGCTGATAGGGAATGGAAAAACCTGAGGAATAAACTTGTTTTAAAAAACATGACGAAAAAAAGCTTAAAAATTTTTGGGGAATGGAGTCGAATTCCATGATATAGCCCAAGAGAAAAGACTCTACAAAAGAATAGCCTTGTCTATAATGGTAAACATGTGTTGGGGTTGTTATTATAAGACATTCATAGCACGCTGCTGATTGGAATTGAAGATTCGCCGCCCACCGACTAGTGTATAAAATACGAATCGACAATTCCGTTGTGTCAAAGATTCACCCTATACATATACATTAGAGTCTAATGTACATTAGACTCTAATGTATAGTTTTTTGGTAATATCCTTTTTTTTATTATACGATAAACCATGCTGTATGATACATAGTTTTTTGGCAAAATCCGTTTTTTTTATTATACGATAAACCATGCTGTATGCGAATTCAACGAAAATTTAGTGTTGCCAGATCATCCGGATGAGGGGAGATCACGTGACCGCAGACCAAGAACATTACGCGCCAACAATTCAAAATCATGTCGAAAAATAGTTTGGAAAAATCCGACCATAGGAATGTCTATCAGGACGATACAGGAACGAAAGAAAAGATAAGGATGTATTTTATTTTATATTCGTTTAAATTTAGTGCAATGTATGGAACTTGATGAGAGTTACGACCCTCTCAAAGAACCACGTGCATAGAGAAAAGTGATAACCATTGACGTTTGTCAGTGACCTGTGCTGCTACTGTCATGGCGGCGACCCGACGGTAGATGAGGCACGGTATTAAATTTCGCCTGTTTTTTTTAGTTTTTTATTTTGATTTTTTTGTGCATGCACCATTATCGGAGGTCATATTAAGCCCTCCGATGACGTCATTTCAGGTCACGTGACCTAATTTTTGATTTTATCGGAAAAAGTAGTGATACTGCAGAATTACCTTAATGGTATCTTTTGAAAAAAAACTAATTAAAGCTTAGCCCCTATCAACTTATGATTAAAATATGAATTGACAATTCCGTTGTGCTAAAGATTCATTCGAAAACCATCTCGACATTCAAGACAAGTTTGCAAAATGGCGGCGTGCACCGGTTTAGGTTCTTCGTGTGGAGAAATACTATAATTTCATCGTTCATTTTCTCGATGCCTGCACCAGAGAGAAGTGCAGTCCTTTTGGAAAGATTTCTCTATTCGTCGTCATCTTTCAATCGGTACTATTTTTGTTCTTATTAATGGTAATGTAAAATTGTAACGAATGTAATATAATTAATAGGATGTTTGCATACAAAACAATAAAAACATTTAAATACTTCATAATTCTAGCAAGCTTCGGAACCGATATATCGTCTTTAGTGAAAAAATTATGTAACTTCGTATAAATAAGTCGTACTTTATTTAAATAGATTGTATTCGATTCGGAATGATAAAAATACATCTAAAATCATTTAAAATATCCGATTATCTATAAAAGTTTTGCAAAAATTCCTAAAACAATTCCGAGACCCAACTTTGGGGCCCCATAACTTGAGAACGGGGCTTCGGCCCCATATGGGATATGTATCATTGAACTCAAGAGCCTTTAATTACGGAATAAGGTAAGAGGATCGAAATTCTGCTGGGATTTTTACTCCTGTCGTACCCACGTGCCAATCGGAATTTAAACAAATATTCAACGATACCATTCAGCACTCAAAGTACTACATTTCAAAACACAACTTCTCATTCAAACTAAAAAAACTATAATTTAGTATATAATATTGTTATGAAATTACTATTTTCCGTTTAAAAATAATACAGTACTACATTTCAAAACACAACTTCTCATTCAAACTAAAAAACTATAATTTAGTATATAATATTGTTATGAAATTACTATTTTCCGTTTAAAAATTATATATTAATGAAAGGATGTAAACGGATTAGTGCTTACATTTGAGCAGGTCTTCGTCTTCATGTTTAACTACTAAAATTTAAAACAGACAATATTACACATAACGAAAAAGTCACTGTTGCCAGACACGATAAATTAATAAATACTGCAACCATTGGCTGCAACTTATTGACTTCCAATACTTTTTGCTTTGTCGAAGATTAGTACGATTTTTACCGATAGAGGGCATCAATTATATGATTAATGGATTAATACAAGCATCCTTGGATTAATAAAAATCCAAAAAATCTCAACCTTAACCGGAAGTAGGCTTTAGGTTACATCCAGTACATCCTAACAAAAAAAAAATAAAAAATACTTTTAATAGCTTAAAAATAGACTTTTTCGTCGATAGATGGTACAATGTCTCTCGGTTCTATCACACTATTCCCACTATAGTTTATTCCTTTAAAATTATACATTTTATTATTAGTTTTTATTTTAATTATTACTTTAAATGTATTATTTCTACAATTAACAATTTTACAGACGAATAATTATTTAAATTAGAACTTAACGCCTTGATTAATTGATTTTGATGTTTTTTTTAACATATTTTACGGCCCCTTTCCAATCAGGGAGATTACTAAGGGGGCGGTGCCACTCACATCCGTGGAGAGGGCCGGATGGTGAAGGATGGGGATTACCAGGCCAGACCCAGTACTCCGAAAAATCCGGGACCAGACCCGGGTCCTCCTGCGTGGCACGCCGACAGCGTTACCACTCGGCCATCCGGCTGCCGATTTTGATGTTTGCGCCATAGTGGGTGATCGGTTAACGAATATACTCCGTTCTAACAAGGGGAGGTTCAGACATTCGGGTCACCGATTTTTTTGAAATTTTGCACACCAAGTTTGGAGACCACTATCCTAGACGACTAAAGAAAGATCTTAACTAAAACCGTAAAAATTATTGAATAAAAATTGGCTAGCCAAAACTTTCATGCAGGCAGTATCGCACCTATCTTACATGTCTCTCAATCGATCCTTCCAATTTAGCGATTTTAAAAGATGTCAAAATATAATTCTAACTTTGAAGGGTAAATTCAAAAAATGACTTAAGCATAATACGATACTTATAAACGTTTGAATTGCATTGTTGCCATGATTTACATTAGAATATGGAGTTAATCGAATTGGCTTCGGAAATAATTTATTTATTATTCAATGGCTAAAAAAATTTTGTCATTTAGTGGTGTTAAGCCTAACTATTAGGAAAATTTATTTTTATTATAAATAGTTAAGAGAGTCAACCAAGTACTGTGACACTAATATTTTAAAAAATTCAAAAAGTGGAGTTAATCATTTGGCTTATGAACAGCTCAAATATAAAAATTCATTCTTTTTAAGAGCAGCGACCTAATATGTTGTAATATGTATTGTACTTAACACTGTTTATATGTATTTATTTTGTTGGGTTATTAATGTTTACGAGGGGTTCTTGTTATACTTGATTGTACTGTACATTGAGAGTAAATAAATGAGTGAGTATGAGTGCTAACCAATTTAACCTAACCCACCAGATAGAGAGCATGATTTTCTTCGAGTAAAGATGCTTTTGGAGTGGCTAATGGTAGTTTATTTTGCTTACCCCAAGATTTTTTCACTCATTATTATTATAAATTATCCATTTTTCATCACTTGTCACTATTTGCATGTTGTAACAATAGTTACAACATTGTTCTGCTATGTTAATGCTCTTCTTGCATAAAGCATTAAAATTAATTAATAAAGTTAAATAAAATAAAGAAATTAATAATAATAAAAATAATAGGTGATAGTGAAATATTAAAGCTAAGTCCAAAAAAATGCATGTAAATGATTTAAATATGTCACTGTATTGTTTACTAGCAAACGACAAAGCTGCTCTTTGCACAAACATGGCGGAGTGTCGCTACTTTCCCATTCTAGTACTTTATTTCAGACATGTCCTAACATTACCTACTGAAAATCAGCATGAGCTTTCCAATATTTTCAAAACATTTTAAAAATTTTATAGTAATTTTTGTCAATAAATGAGGGGACAAGTTAAAATTCACATTATATAAATATATACTGTATATAATACATAATGTGAACTTTGACTCTTCCCATCATATATATACATATGGGATCAGAAATAATGTACTCCTATAATATCGATTAAAAACAAATTGAAATTAACAATGCAATGCTAGAAAACCTGCCATGACAACATATTATGGGATTATTGTCCCCTCTTGATAGTTATTTCAAAGTCATTCATAGTGGAATTCTAAATCATAAATGATACGAAAAAATTTCCAGTTGTAAATTTGTACAGTACTATCCATCTAACATAAAATTATTTTGACCAAAAATTTTGTTAAACTGTAAATTTAAAAAAAAATTTAACAAAAATTTGCTTAGTTACAGTTCTAGTACAAAAAAATAAAATAAATTTGAATTATTTTATTTTCTAAAATAATTCAATCTGAAAGTTTAATAATAAAATAACAAATTTCACTTCATATTTCATTTTTCATGATATATTTATTAATAAATCAATAACAAATAGAACTGACATTGTACATTTAACTTTCAATATTTTAAACAAGGATATTAATTCCTATATAGAATTTTAGATAAAAAATATATGGATATTACACAAAAAACAACTTTATATGCCAATCATTAATTTTGTAAAAGCTAAGTTCTGAGTCAATGACTCTCTCCTTTTTTGCCAGCAATCTAAAAAAAAAAAAAATAATAAATTATTATCTGATAAAGATAAATAGTATCATTGAAAATTATAATCAGTGAGAAATCATACAACTTTTTCAAATGTCAATAGCAATACTATAAACATGATTACTTTCTGTACATATTGACTATAAATATTATATTAGCATGAATATAAGCTGCAATTTTCTCTAGATTTTGCTTTTTCCAGATTGTGATTTGTAGCTTAAAAAGTTTATACAGAATTTACAGGTAGACCTTGACTTATGATGAGATGCAGTTTGGAATCTTCGGTTGTAAGTCATAAAATGCCCAAAATTTATGGATTTCTTACTAATGATGTTTACTTGGAGACTATATATTATCATAATAAATATAAAGAATATAAAACTTTAAGAGCCAGATATAAAAAAGTACACTTTCCATATATCAGACTATGAGGTAAGGATTCTAATCTGTGGAATTGCCCTGACTAATTAATCACAGAATTTATTGATCACAAAATAATTTTGTAAATAGGGTGATTATAAATTGAAAATTACTCATGTTTTCCTTGATTTATGATAGGATTATGTTTTAATAAACATTAGCTGAAAATGACTCATAATCGTAATAATTTTAGTAGAAAATAATAGATAATGGAGTACTGAAAGATAATGAAATCAGCCAGATTTGATCTGAAGTTCTCACGGTTAATAAAATAATCTGAACTGAACCTAGGCTCCAAGGTGAAAATTACCTGGAATTGAATTTTGATTTGCAAAGTAATAAGTGATTGCTTTACTACATTTCTACTAAAACAAAAATATTTCTAGCCAATACACTATGAAAATAGCAATGTTCATAATATTGCAAAAGGCCATCATAAAATTGAAATATTATGAACTGAATGATCATAAGTCAAGAACAATCTGTATATGAATAAATAATACCAGGTCATTTAACTGTAGTATCGAAAAATTAGTTTTTTCAGTATTATAGTTAAACTGCTGTATTTTTATTGAAAAAATTTTCTTCAATATTATAAATATACTATAGACAAAACATACTAATTTATTTCTTCAATCTTGAGTATATTTAATTTATAATAAATATTATAATTTACTATAATAAAATTTACTAAAAATATTTATATCACTGAATATAACAATCAAATCCAATAATTGATATTTTGATATCATAACTTCTATTGTGTTTAACAATTTATGAAATACAATATTCTTATAAAAATGTATTAGATAAATACATTTCTAATAAGAAATTAGTTATTAATCCAACAAATTCTATAAAAAATTAAAGTTACTGTTTACCACACATTAAACATTAATCATTTTTATATTTCTGGTAAAATAAGGGAAATCTGCATTGATAAATTATAACCTTGAAATTTTTTTTATTAATAATAATGTAACCATGTATGATTAAAAAATTTTAGATTTAGTACTAAAAACTCTAAATTTTCAAAATACTCAATTAATTCATCATCAAATAAAAAGATAGGATTGAAATAATTATAGTGGTTGCTTGCATTTCAGACAATTTTCACATAATATAATTAATCAGTCAGAATTTTTTAAAATATTCATATTTTTATTACAAAAAGAGAAAGATGGTATTTACCCGTTTAAAATCACCCATATTTGTTGTTATAATAGGACTTCCATAAAGTACTAAATTATCAATTCGTGTAGTTTCGGTTCCACCTTGATTATTCTTCACAAATATCTGAAATATATTTATATTCTCAAAACAGTTTAATTACAAAATTACTGTATTGATTTTCAATAATTAAATATGAATAATGTGATTTAATGAGACAAAATATCAAAATTGACACATTTTGCTACTACTGTACACAATAAATATAAAAAACATCATTGATAAAATTATATATAATTATATAGCCATTTTTTACAAAAAGTTTTTGATGAATATATCTTTCACAAGCATTAAATAGTTTAAAAGATATACAGGGTGCATTCACAAAGTTTCAAGACTGGTCTGAGAATACAAAATTTGTGAAACATTTTTGTACAGCAAACTAAAAGTCTTCGAAATATGACCCTTGGGCATCAACACACCGCTGCATTTTTTCCATTGTTCATAGGCTCCCTGAAAGTTTTCGCGCACAAAGCTGTGAAGGGACCTTGTCGAAGCTGTCTGGACTGCTGAAATCGTGTCGAATCGCTTCCCTTTCAGGTCTTTCTTGATCCGGGGGAACAAAAAAAAGTCACTGGGAGCGAGGTCGGGGCTGTAGGGGGATGCGGCAGTGTTGCCACGTTGAACTTAGCCAAAACTTCAGCAGCGGCGAGCGACATGTGAGAGGGCGCATTGTTGTGGTGACCAACCCAATCGTCTTTGATGTCTGGGTGGACACGGTGGACTAGATCCTTCAAACAGCTGAGCACTCCAGCGTAAAACTGACCTGTGACATTCTGTCCGGCTTTGTGGATCAGTCCTTTGGCATCGAAGAAAACAATGAGCATGCTTTTCATCTTCGAACCTCTTGTGCCACATGAAAACCATTGCACGTGACATGGCTTCTTCTTGGTAGGCCTCTTGAATCATACGAAAAGTCTCTGTCGCGGGTTTCTTCAGTTTCCACACAGAACTTTACAGAATAACGCTGCATCAAATGACGCTGCATTTTCCACTCAACCAGTTTTCGACAGGGATCACTGACATGTACTCACGCCACTAGCGACTTACTCGCTCCAACATCTCGGAGGCAACTGACGCTCGTGCGGTCGGTTAGCTGACACCCCCACACTAAGAACTTTACAGAATAACGCTGCACCAAATGACGCTGCATTTTCCACTCAACCAGTTTTCGACAGGGATCACTGACATGTACTCACGCCACTAGCGACTTACTCGCTCCAACATCTCGGAGGCAACTGACGCTCGTGCGGTCGGTTAGCTGACACCCCCACACTACCTCACCCTGTCAGTGGAACGGGTATGCACGCGCGCCCCTACTCAGGAAAAAATCAGTCTTGAAACTTTGTGAACGCACCTTGTAGAATTAAAATTTTGAATGGCTGCAATCTTGCAACAGGATCATATAGAGAATTCAATATTAATAACTGTAAAGTTTGAATAGAAAAGAACAGTCATTTAAAATTTGAATATTCTATTTTTGTTACTGAAATATTTTGCAGTTAATTTTATAAATAAATGCAAAAATATAGGTGGTAGAGAATAGTTCTATACTTAGCTTTTATATAATACACATTGTGATATATACTTAATTGTCTTTTGTATGCCAAATTCAGATTTTCAAAAGCAATAGAATGAACATTTCAAAACTCCAGGGCAACAATTCAGTTTTGCTGTAGTAATAATCTTTGTCTGTGCATCAGGTGTTGTTGTAATTGTTTGAATATTTTTGTTGTTAAAGTTGTTTGAAATGCAGTCCTTAAAATGTCTTCTATGAGAAATAATAAAATTTGCTTACAGAATATAGTTTTGTGAAGAAACATTTGACAATTGTGAATGATAATAGAGCCTAATTAGAAAAAATAAATTATAAATCTTGTATGATGACTTCTAATATGGGATAACAAGTGATATTGTGTTCTCTCTCAGATTAGAAAGAAAACATAAACATGAGCATTTGATTGCTTAATCTTTAAATTTTTTTTTTTTTTCTTTTTTACTTTCATTGATACCAAATATTATAAGAATTATTGTTATTTTCCTTACTGTACCTATACTAAATATTATAAGAATTATTGTTATTTTCCTTACAGTACCTATAATAACCTATGTTATCATGCATCTCAGAAAATAAACCAGTCAATATAAGTCAGACTGGCATATTAAATCAAAAATATAATATTAATTTTATTATAGTATTTCACAAAAATAAAAAGTAGACACACCTTTTATTTAAAGCCCCTGAATTAAAAATCTTATTAATGTGAAAATTTTAGAGCAAATTTTTCTATTTTATAACATTTAGCTAATTTATTAAGCATTATGTAAATTTATGAAGTATTTTCTGTTTTTGAAATTTTCACATATTACAAAATATAATTCTAAATTATGATTAATATTAATAAAACATGTAATACTTTTTACTGTAAACATTAAATAAAAGTAAAACTATAAGCCATATAAGTAAAAAAAAGTTTATCTTACTTATTTGGCTTATAATTTAATTAATAAAAAATTTTTAAGCAATTTATTATTCAAAATATATTGACAATCCATAATAAGCTTAATGTCATTATGCAGACATTTTGTCTAAGGCAAATATTTGTAAAGTTAACTTTGACCTATCCTATTATTTTTTTTATGCTCTTTATTATTTAATATGATTTTCATTATTATTTAATGTATTATATTTTAGTTAACTCAATTTTCACATTCTCTGTCTCATCAGTTAGAAGTTACGAGTTACGGACTGGAAATCCATCTACTGAACAAACCTCTCTTGGCTGTTGACATCATCTAATCTAAATAATTTACCACTGATCCAATGTGAGAATATAAGAATGATCTCTTATCAATGCTTTATTTGGTACATAGTTAATTTGTAAAGAGGATGACATGAATTAATTGCTCTGTAAACTAAGAAATTTGAACTTGTTGAACAATATTATGTAAAAGAGACTATCTCACTTGTATAAAAATGTATGCATTGATTGATGTAGTGAGGTGTTTCATATTGAAGTAGAACTGATGAGTGATTCTTGAATTTCTTGTAAAGATGACTAAGTTTGTATCAGAGGTGGAGATATTAGGATTTAAGGTTATATTTATTGATTATTATTATGAATATTTGATTTTTCGATATTTGAATATTGATTAAATAAATTTTGCTGATAATTTGATTTGTGCTTTATTATTACTGGCTTAAATAAAGCTTTAATAGTATATATTACAAAGTGAATGATTCTTTAAAATCCAAAATACTCTATTTTATTTAGAAATTATTTTGCAGATAATTCAATAGTCAAACAGAAATAATTATATGAGATTATTGTAATATATATCTAATTTTTTTTTCAAATGATTCATCACAGGCAACAAATAATTTCAGGAAATTATCTCTTGAAATTATATTACTTGTGAATGATACTGTCATTTTGATGCTTAGAATGGCCAGCATCTTTAACATAATCAATAATAGGAATCAGAAAGATTCAAAATTAATAAATATATATCTTGGATCACATAAAATCTGAATACTATACAAAGTTATCCATAAGATATATTGAGAACTAAAGTATATATTTTTAACCATTTTTTGTAAAAAAAGACTTAAATACTATTCTTAATTGGTTACATACCTGTAGATTTTGTACATTTTGAAATTTAACATATTTTAGGTAAATTGCATTATTATCTGAAAGATCTTTAGGATTAACTCTAGAAAAAAAATTAAAAAATTAGAATTAATAAATTTTTATTAACAATTCACTATAAATATATTTTTATATAAATTTAAAAAATAACAACTATGATTTAATTTCAAATGCAGATAGTCCTCAACTTATGAACAGAGAATATGAGTTATGTATATTATTATGAGTTTGGTTTCAAATCCCATATTGTAAATTGGAAATCAAAAATCTTCAAGATTTATGTATTTCTCACTATTAATATTTACTAGGACATTCTATATTAGCTTAATAACCATAACAAACACAAAACAAGAACCAGATATAAAAAAAAGGACACTTTCTATACAGCATACCATTGGATTCAGGCTTCAAACTATGGAACTGCATAGACCAATCACTAGAATTTTTCAATGACATCACTCTCATAAGGATGAGTGATTATAAGTTGAGGACTATCTGTACATAGCTAAGAAATTTTCAGTTTTTCTTAATCAACAGAACATTTGACATTATGTGAACTTTCACTACTGTAATAATAAATTAATTGCATATAAATTAATAAATAAATGAATTAATTCCCATAAACAATTATATACATTTAAATATATTATATATCAACTTTGTTAACTTTTATTTTCTATAAAAGTAAACAATAAGCCAAATAAATAAGAAATCATTTATTCAAAAATGTTTTTGGCTATCCACACAGCCTGCCTCAAGTATTAACTTTTTACTGTTCTGATTTATATTTAATTATTTTGAGTACTTATGACATATTGTATGATTAATTATAGTATAGAAATTTAATTCACTATAGCTATATTAATGTCAATAATATATATATGTAACTGATCGAAGAACAAAAAATATTCAATTTACAAAACATATATAGTAACAATATACAATATTCAATTTACATATTATACAATATACAAATTACATATTCAATTTACATATATAGTAATATGTATGTCTTTATTTTACATTTTTAAAAAAGTAAACATAAATTTAAAAAATATATCAATAATTCTACATACTATAGCTCTATTGAATTTAAAAATCAAGCAATTCTTTTTATGATTTTCTTTACTTGGTTATTGATTTACACATTATTATTATATATTATTATTAGGTTTTTTAATAGTTTTCTTTTATGATTTCTATATACAGGAGGCCTCAATTAGTGCAAACAATGGGTTCCATAAATTTCTTGCACTATTCAAATTTGCATTATTCGAAGTATTAACTGGTTATTCATTGTGAGATTCCAGCCATTAGCCAACCTCACGATGGCCACATTCGAAGTATTAACTGGTTATTCATCTATGTCAGGGGTGGCCAACCTATGGCACTTGCGCCAAAAGTGGCGCATTATGTGATCAGAAGTGGCACACTGAACCCCAGAGAAAAATTTCAAAAAAAAAAATTCTTATACAATTGACCTATATATATTATAAATCTGAAATGCCTGCATGTGCTTGTTCACTTATAATGCAAGAATGGCTGAATGGATTTTTATGAAACAATTTCTGTTTGTTAGGGAATTTACATAGGAAGGTTTAAAGAGAGGTATTGATTATTAGAAATTGATTTTGTATATTGTAATTGGTGTAAATTACTTGATAATAAATTCAAGATAGAAGATTAACGCTATTTGAGAAATCTCATTAAGTTATAATAACCCAATGAGGTTTCTCAAATAGCATTGGATTACTATGATCATGTCTTTGGTAACTGAGCAATCTCATTGGATCATAATGGCTACATGATTGTTTCACGTAACTCCAATGAGTCTGCTCAGTTACTAAATTAATGGCAATATCGAGTACTGTGTATTGTGTGATATTGAGGTACTGTGCTATGTTTATATATAGCTTACATTACCTTATTTATCCGATTGATTAGGCTTAGTGACCACATGGTGTGCTATTAGAGATATCTAATCTATATATATAAATCTAACAAATATAGATCACCATATTTTAAAAGGGCTGAAAAGGGGGCATAAGTTTGTATGACGCATCTTAACTAAAAAACGAAAAAATTGACGCATGAACTTTAAAAGGTTGGCCACCCCTGATCTATGTGGTTATTCATCGTGAGATTCTGGCCATTAGCCAACCTCATGATGAATAACCACAATACTAACTGTTTAAGAAATATTTATTTTCATAGAAGTGTAAGGTTTCTTTATTTTATTGAATATCCATCTAATGCAAATGAAAATAAATTAAATAATTTATTTTTTTGCAAAATATCACTTATAGCCTTAAATTTTCTTATCTATGCTTAAACTATGTTCATAAATTTCATTTGACCATTCTGTCTGCTAATGTGTCTAATCTATTTATATATATTGAATTTAAGCATTGTTGGACTTAGGGGGTTTTTGACTTAAATGGAAATTTTTTGGACAAATTAACTATGTAAATCGAAGACTTAAAGTATTCTGTACTTATACTATATATTTTCAGATAGTTCTTTCATTTATTCTTAAATGCACTAACAAGGGGAGGACACAGCTGACCCCCCCACCGATTTTGCTTACCAGGAATTACATCTCATACCATCATCAAGTGTTCTTCCTTTTATCCATTTCGATACTTCGAAAGAGAAAATTCTGTACTATACTGTATGAATACGATAACAAAGTTGAATAATAGTAATGTTAAATAGCTAACACTTATCTTTCTGGTGTTTCACCCCTTCAAAGCCAAGTGACTGTTCTTGGACTGCTCATCGTCACCCAACATTATTTGTTAAACCTATATTATCATAATCTATTTTTTTCTTTCTTTTATTATTATTTATTATTATTTTGTCGTTTTAACACATTATTAATTTGATGTATTTGTTAATTATAACCATAATACAACTCGCATTAAATCGAATATTTGCTCGCACTAAGTGAAAAACGGTATCATTTTTATAATGCACTAATTGAATATTGCATTATTCGAACTCGCACTAATTGAGGCCTACGACTAATTGAATATCACATTATTTGAGCTCGCACTAATCAAGGCCTACCTGTACAGTAGAAAATTTAGATATACATTATTTATCTATTGAAGTATTAATCGAGGATCTGTATATAATCATCATCAAAGAAAAAAAAGCCTCTTATACAGATTAATTACTATATAATTTTATTTCAAATAATACTTATAAAACTAATATAATAATTAATTTTATGAAAGAAAGAACTAGTTTAAATATAATTTATATTAGTTATTTAAATTTATCTTTTAATCATTAAAGTTTTTTTTTAGAATTTTTAATTACCATTTACAAATCACACATGATATAATATAGAATAATAAATATTAAAAAAAAAATATTAAAGAGTATAAGCAGTTTTAACTTCTATAAGTACCACAATAATTTATTAAGCAATTCAATTTTTTCAATAAATTATAATAGTTCTTTTTTTGATAAGGAAACCAGTGCGCATTCTTCATTTGCATTGGAAATTATCATGATAGCAAGTAGGATTATAGCAACGATACAATATCATTAAGATTCGAAATATGCTGCTCCATATTTAAACAAATATCAAAAATGAGCACAAAGAGCAGGATAATCAATAAATAAAAACTGTAGATTTTTCTTTAACTTATAATATATTTATTTTAGTGCCATATGGAGTGACATAAAGTTATTAAATATGACACAAGACCCGATAAGAGCAAAGCTTGCAGAGGCTTTTGAAATTTTTAAGAATAAAAATGCAGAAAATAATACCATAAACACTGAAGAACCAAATTTAATAAGTTCCGCATGGGCCTGGTGTAATGATGTAATACGGAAAAAACAGAAGAACTGAGTTAGTCCTAACAGTTTAATGCATCAATTGGTCCTATAAGTTATTTATTCCATATAAAATTATTTAATAATTTAAATTAATTCTATATTTTATAGATATAATTTATTTTAAAAACTTCCGGTTTGCGTACTTTTAATATTTTGTGATGATTATTGTTCGAATTTATTTGTTTTTAAAATGTATTCTAAAACTATGTTCTAACATTTATACTGCTTTTTATGATTTGCTGAAGATCACCCAGAAAGTCAAAAGCACTACAATAAATTTATTTTAAGTTAAAGAAAAATCTACAGTTTTTATTTACCGATTATCCTGCTTTTTGCACTCATATGATATTGTATCAAATATCGAAAATAATAAATTAGTAATAATCAACTTTGCAAAGATTTAGGAAAAGAACCAAAAAATACTGAGCCTATCAAACTGAATAAGTAAAAATGAGAGAAGATATGCATGAAGATAACTTGCTTTATTTTATGTACTGCTTTCTACCTTATTTTATTTTAATTCTAAATAAAATTTAAGCACTTACTGCAGTATAGGAGAAAAATTTTGATTCATATAAGAACTAATGTTTTTGGTGTATTATGCCATCTTCAGGTTTGATTTTGTTGTGAACTTTCAGTTTTCAATAGAATAGAAACATCAATACACGTCACATTTTAAATATAGTATAAATTTAAAAGTTTTTCTTTAAAAATTTTTTGTAGTGAATGATTTTAAAACATATAAAATGTTCTTGATTAATATTTTTTTGTAATTATGCTTATTACAATGTTTTTTCATATTTGTTACATTGTAACATTTATTGTTGTATTACATTGCTTTATTTTTAACTGGGTGGTACTCCTATACTGCAGTACGTGCTTAAATTTTATTTAGAATTAAAAAACATGAAGATAACCATATTCAAACTTGATTCTGCACATAGCACAGCTTGGTCATAACTACAATTTTTGACTTGTGAATATTGAAAACTGGTTGCTAATATTGGTAAATAAGAACATACAAAATTTACTATATATTAAAAAAAATTATTTTTTATTTTTTAAATAAATGGAATGTAAGAAAATTTTAATGAGAAATACAAAGGAATGAGACAAAACAGACAAAATTACAAGCTTAATATATTAAATTCAATAAACAATGTCTTCATTATCTAAGAAAGAAATTGGAAAATAATTATTTGAGAGAATATGAAATATTTTAATGATTTTTTTTGTTTTCTTTCAAATAAAGTTTTTATCAATAGTAGGTCTATATCAAATAATAAAATTAAGATTTCAGTTGATGTTAATCATTTATTTCCAAAATTGACATATTAGAATAAATGATGTTTAATATATGTTTTATTGTAGCAATATTCCAGAAATATGTATGTAAAATAGATAGGACATCAAATATATAAGATATAAAGAATATGAAAAAGCAGAATTATTAAATACAATAACTCTCCTGTTTGAATTCAGTGCTCAGAATTCAAATAAAAAAGTTTCTATAAAATCATTTTCTCATAAAGAAAAAAAATAATAATAGCATATATATATATGTATGTATGTATGTATGTATATATAGCTGCAAAATGGTTTCTAGTTACTAATTATGAGGAGACCCTCTATATTCCCCTTAAGGCCTTAGAGGAATCGACTAAGATTAAAACCTAGTGTCCAATCCGTACCTTCACGTGGTGCAGCTGTTAGTACTCAATGTTTCCTTAACGTGAAGAACGGACACGGATGGGCTCACACCAACCCGCATTAGCCAGCGTGGAGAGTTTTGGCTAAAACCTTCAAGCATAATGAACAGTTCAACAAATCTAAGGCCTCAGTCCCCAGCAGCTGGAATGTCCCTGCTGACAGCAGCAAGCAGATGTATAGGAAAGCAGAGGGTGCGAAGAATCACCGGGTCCGCTGCCATGGATTTTATTTAGCAACTTACAATTGCAGAACCCTTAGTACTGAAGGAAAACTAGGTAATTTTATTATTTAAAGATATAAAATTTTTTATAGCTGCTATGGGAAAATTAAACAAAGATAAAAGACCATAACAGCTGTCTATGGGCTTAATAGTGATAAAGTATATTAAATAATGCAAATATGACTACAGTAATTTAAAAAAGCAAATAAAATATAATTAAAAAATTTTATATTTCAGGTTTTTTCGGTTACAAGTTGGCGTACAGTTTAAGAGAGAAGAGTCGAAAAAGAGATGAAAAGAAGAAGCTAAAACAACAAAAGAAAGAGAACAGAAAAAAACAGAAGTAAATGCAATGGACATGAAAGGTGCAAACATTTGGAAGATAGTTGAAGAAAGGAAGATTTAAAAATTATTAACCTCTAAAAATTATTCATATGATGGCAAATAACTGGGAAAAAAGCACAAAATATAAAAAACATTATTTGTTATGTGTACAAGTTTTAAATCAAAATTTCTGTATATCCTTTTAAGCTAACATTCCATGTTTTATTGTGTAAAGTGGAGGTAAGTTTATCAGATGCATTTAAAACGTTTTATGAAGTCATTCCAAACTGCCAGCAATTGTGAAGAAATGGTTGAATGTTTATTTATTAAATATATCTTTTCATAAAATGAAGACTGTATTTTTTTTTCTTTTAATCATGAAGATACCATTATTTTACTATTGTTTTTTCTCATAAGTTAATTAGCAGATACACATGTCCTGCTTATAGTAAAGAGGCCACAACTAGGTTGAGACAGGATAAATGAGATCACATGATACAGAATTGAATGAGTATTGATAGATTGGAAATGCACTTTTATTTTTGATTATTCTGATTTTATTTTTAATAATAAAAAGTCAAAAGATTTATTTATATAGTTGTAAACATATTCTGTATTGTAATATTTATCATTCAATTAATTTACATAAAACATCAATAGATGGCAGTACTATAGGTCGAATTTTTTTTACTATTTTTTAACTCATCTGTCTTATCTTCAGAGTTTAATACCGAATTTGACGATGTTCCTTACACGAAAAAATTTTTTATTATATAAAAAAAATAGGAAAAAAGGTTAAACGTTGTCTTTTTGGAGCATCAATAGATGGCAGTACTATAGGTCGAATTTTTTTTTTTACTATTTTTTAACTCATCTGTCTTATCCTCAGAGTTTAATACCGAATTTGACAATGTTCCTTACAGGAAAAAATTTTTTATTATATAAAAAAAATAGGAAAAAAGGTTAAACGTTGTCTTTTTGGTACCAACGCACTTTAAATAATTTTCGAAAAATTTTATTTGACGGCAACATGTTTAAAATGTGTTTTACAACGTGTTTAACACGTTTTATAATTTTAAACGTGTTTAAACACGTTTAAGGAATAATAATTGATTCTCTCAATGCCATAACAAAAATAGGAAATTCCAAATGATCTACTTAATAAAACAGTACGAAAGTGAAACTTAAAACAACTGCATAAACAATGGATCCAAGTTACCATGAAATAATAATAACAACTCGATGGACATGTCTGATATTCTCGAGAAAAGTGAAAGTATACGGTCTAATTATGGCGCACAAAAGATAACGAACGGTGGCAATCGCAAGAATAATCCAATCTAGAGCACAAAAGAGGAGGAAAGTGAAATTTATTCACTGCTCAGTAACACCTGCCTCGAATTAATTGAAAAATGTCTAGACAATAGCCAGAATAAGTTGACAATTAACGCAAGAAAGGACATTGTTTCATTAACAATAATAATAATATACAATGGATATAAAGTTAACATCCTGAAAGAACAATATTTTTAAAGGGAAACTAAAATCTTACTTCCGAATTTAAAACGAGCCGATCCGTATGAAAGTATTGCCTTGCTCTAAAAAAAAAGATGAAAGTAAAACCAAATGCAATCCATTTTCAGTATTTAATGAACAATGCCTGACCTCAAACGAAAAAATACTCCAGGACTAATAAGTCGTTTGTTCCTCGTTTAGACAAAAGTAAAGAATTCTGTAATGTAGGTCTGTAACTTAATGGCGAAACTAAATAATTTGTAAAAGGCGATTTGTTAGATCCGTATATTGTTTAGATCTCTCTCAGTTCGATTCAAATAGGGTCAATTATTAAATGACTGAAAAATAAGGAAGTCGTAAAGGCTCCCTTGTTATTGTTTACTTATTGGTAAATAGCGGGATACTTATCTTTAAATTGAAGTTTTTTTTAATGTGGTTTCTCATAAACCAATTTTTTCTACCATTATTAATGTTAATGAGGAATAATACAGGAGAGTTATAGCGCAAAATGGAGTAACTAATTTCCTATCCAAAATTCTTGAACTTTCATCAATAAATTTGGTGTGAAGATGCAAGATGATTTCTGAAAGTTTTTTTAATGGATTTTAGTGAATATAACAGATACAAGAACTTACATGGAGGAAAGTTTTTTAAGGTGATCGATTTCTTTACAGAAAACTTTCAGATACGATCAGGGGCATGCTTTACTATAGGCATAGTAGGCAATTGCTTGGAAACCATGATTATAAGGGGTCCATTTTCGTTAAGCTTATGAAAACTAACAACTAAACATATGACGAGAGGGAATGCAATAGCATAATTAGAGACTAAGTTATGTTTTTACACCTCTTCCAATAATAATTAAAAGAAACAGGTGAAGCTTAACATGAATGCACATAATTCATAGATAACTCTACATGCAGAGCTTGAGATAAATGAAAGAGCTCGGATAACTTTTGTATTTTTTCCACATAATACACTAAATCCTGGGATCATAATGGCCGCTTAATGAGGCTGTCGGTAAGATTGCATTTTTTATAAGTTTTTAGCAAATTTTATATCAGGACTGAGATTAAGGATTAGGAAAAATACGTTAATTATTAAATACATGATAGATTGTTAATTAACTTTATTTTTTTTTAATTTTCATAGGGTTAAACAGTACTGATCATATGCGTGGATCTCCTAATCTTCCTGATTTATTCTTACACATCGTTTATAATTGCAAATTTTTAAATCGTCCAAAGAATTTAAAGCCGTAAAAAATGACTTCAGTAGTTTAAAATTAGTAGACAAACAATATTAAGAATTAACTACAGTTCTAGAATTGTAGTTAATTATTGGGGCTGAAATCTCGTTATGGGTGTAAAGAATTTGTATTATTCTTCGTTCGGTTCTACCCGATTGGGTAAAGCAAAGCTTTTTGTATACAACAGTTATGTTACTGTAACCTAGTTAACTAAAAATATTCTCAGGTGGCAGTGGAACGAAGTAATTTCTGGTGGGTCGCGTTGTCCTGTTGCCAACCGGGTCAGTGACAGAATTCAACTTCCGTAATTCAAGTCTATTAATAACAACTTCTTCCTCATTTAACCCGATATCATAAAAATTACACAAAGTACGTACTTCCTCAGTTATGGCATTCACGATAATTATTATCGGCGATTTTTACGTATAACTTTATGGATTACTGTCCTAATTCGTGCATAGCGTGGTTCCTCTCGTAATTTTCAATGACCTCGACCTTGTAATTATAAGTGAAAGGATAAGCCCTTTCGTGATCGTCACGAAGACTTATTGTTAAAGTAGTAGGGCTGTTAATGCACGATTGTTAGTCAGTCACTAATATTGTTTATTCCATAATTGGCGGCCTGCGTTTTAAAATGTTCGTGAACTACCAATTAATAATTGTTCCCTCTCGCATTATTGAGGTTTTGAGAATATAATATTGATATACTCGATACCTGGATGAAATCTTAAACGTAAACAATCTATAATTAGTGATTGCTCAAAACTATTAAATATTGCTCTATTTTTGAGCCTGCATACTCATCCGGATTGTATATACTGAGCTTTTATACTGATCGAAATTGTATATGTTCTGTTTTTGAGCTTCCATACTGAACGAGATTGTAAATACTCTGTTTTTGAGGCTCCATACTGATCCAGATTGTATATAATCTGTTTTTGAGCCTTTATATTGATCCAAATTGCATATGGTCTGTTTTCGAGCATCCATACTGATCCAGATTGTATATGCTCTGTTTTCGAGCATCCATACTGAACCAGATTGTATATATTATGCTTTTGAGCCTCCATTCTGATTCAGATTTTATATGCTCAGTTTTTGAGCCTTTATATTGATCCAAATTGCATATGATCTGTTTTCGAGCATCCATACTGAACCAGATTGTATATATTGTGCTTTTGAGCCTCCATTCTGATTCAGATTTTATATGCTCAGTTTTTGAGCCTCCATACTCATCCGAATTGTATTTACTCAGCTTTTATACCGATCCAAATTGTATATGTTCAGTTTTTGAGTCCATACTGAACCAGATTATAAATACTCTGTTTTTGAGGCTCTATACTGATCCAGATTGTATATAATCTGTTTTTGAGCCTTTATATTGATCCAAATTGCATATGCTCTGTTTTCGAGAATCCATACTGAACCAGATTGTATATACTGTGTTTTGAGCCTCCATACTGAACCAGATTGTATATGCTCTATTTTTGAGCCTCCATACTGTTAAATCTCAAAAACAGAGTGATATTCATCAATTTTGACGACTAGCATATCTTGCTGTAAACGAATTTTCGTTTTTTATTATAATTTTTTTGAGTTAAACAGGATTTTCCTCCATTTCTTGTCGGTTTCCTCAAATTAAAGATGTCGTGTCTGAAAATAAATTGATGCTAAATCTCAATAACAGAGTGATATTCATCAATTTTGACGACTAGACTTCCTCCATTTCTTGTCGGTTTCCTCAAATTAAAGATGTCGTGTCTGAAAATAAATTGATAGCTTCAAAACTGTGTTCAAAATAAGTTTTTCTACTAAATTACGAATCAGTCGAGAGTGATATCGAGTGAATTTCTCTAAAAAAAGTTAATGTTATTGTTTGATACTAACAATTTTCCAAGATTGGAGTGAATCTTCGACATTACACTTCCTTTTCCATATATAAAGTTTGCTGTTTTCGGTATAAAAATAATCTTAAACGTTATAGCTGAAAGAATTAAGATAAATTTTAGTTTATATCCATCCTAAAAGTTGTTATTCGTATCAAATGACGGGCAATTTTAGTCGTTAGAAACGGATAGCAATTCTTTCTTACCATCATCATTGTTCTTCCGGTTTTATTTTACAACAATAACCATAATATAAATTAAATCGTGAGGTGAAATTTAATTGTGATGCAAAAAACCCTCAGTATATAGCTTTTAAAATTGTTCTTCAGCTGTGTTACGAAAGGGAAACTCCACAGAAAACTGGCAGAGTCAACGCACTCGAGATTGTTGGTGTTTTCGATTTTCCGTAAATTTTAGGAAATTCGTATTTTTTAATTGGGGTTTTAGACCTTTTAAAAATCGAAATTTTACTGATATCCATAATTATTTCTCTTCTTTACGACTTATATTTGGTCGTTCCACTTTTTTTTGTTTCGTTGGCAGACAGTAAAACCGAGTCATTCGATCGACTTAAAGTAGATACTCAGAGGGCAAAGAAAGAATAAAACTGTGGCAAAACCCTATAATTTTCGAAGTTATAAAAATTACGACGGGTCTATAACCTTTCTGGCTTTTCAATGAAAACAAAAAAAAGTTCATACAAAGAGAGTGAGATATCTAGAAAAATCATTTAATACTGTCTCGTTTCAGAAATTAATTTGAAACAGGAAGTGTATTGGAGATGCAACATGTTAAGACCTTATCGAATGTTCCGCTTGACTGTCATTTATTTCATTGATCCCGAAGAGGATAGATGATCACAAACAATCGCTTCCAACAGGTCCAAGTTGTAATTAAACAGTGTAGGCCTGGTTACATTCTATTACACCGAACAAATACTTCTTATAGATTCCCAATTAATTTTTATAGCTCCTCGAATGTCATAAAAATTGAACTTACGGGAATCGACCCTCTATAAATTTTAGTTTGTTTATGACAAACTGTGAGAGATATCCATTCTCCCGTATCAATTTTGTGAGCATAATTATGCGCTTGCCCATTTACCGAGATAAATCTAGCTTTAATTAAGTACTTTAACCCAATTTGCCATACTCCGCAAAAGAATTTATATTGCATTCAAAGGAAAAGTAAGAAAAAGTATTTAATTTTGGAATCTGTAAATATTCACTTAGTTCTGTTTTGGTGATCAGTTATTTGAATAGAACTGAAAGAATGAAAAATCAGGCTTCGTACTGATCCAGATTGTATATACTCTGTTTCTGAGTATCCAGATTATATATGCTCTGTTTTCGAGCATCCATACTGAACCAGATTGTATAATCTGTGTTTTTGAGTATCCATACTGATCCAGATTATATATGCTCTGTTTTCGAGCATCCATACTGATCCAGATTGTATATACTCTGTTTTTGAGCCTCCATTCTGATTCAGGTTTTATATGCTCTGTTTTTGAGCCTCCATACTGTTTCTCAACTTATTTTCTGTATTCATTTTGGATTATTCGTGAAGAACCTCACCGATCTCGAAAGTACTAAAAATGTAACTATTCTAAAAAATTGCTGGTGTGAATATTTTTAATTTGTTCACCTTTCTGAGTGACCAATCACTTGAAAAAAGTAACACCAACGAAGTAAAAAAGACTTTTATGTTTTTTCCTCTCTTACAGCGATTTTTCCTGGAGACTCGCACAAAATTTGATTAGTTACTTTATCCCAATTGGCTCTACTCCATTTTAAATTTAAATATTGTTAACTAAGAAAAAGTATTTAATTTTGAAGTCACTTCTCCACTTGTGTCTGAAGATCAATAATTAGAAAAAAAAAACTAGTGAAAAATCTTTACTTTTGTCCCTTTTCTTCTTGGATTATTCCTGAAAAACTACATGATTTCAAAAGCACTAGGAGTATAAGTTAACTATTTTAAAGATTTATTCATATCATGCAGCTATTCATCTCATTTGGACTATTTTGAATGACTCATCATTTGGAAATAACATAAATAAAGCAAAATAATCAAATATGGTTTTTCTTGAAAAATCACAGAAAGTTCGAAAGTACTAAGAACGAAACAACAACATGAATGATTAAGGGTCAAAATTTATTCTAAAACAGAATCATTTGTGATATTTCTTGAAAAATCACAGAAAGTTCGAAAGTACTGAAAACAAAACCATTCTAAAAAGAACAACATGAATGATTAAGTACATAAATTTATTTTAAAACAATCATTTGTGATATTTCTTGAAAAAAATCCCAAATTTTGAAAGTACTGAGAAGAAAGCCTTCTAGAAACAACATGAATAAGTGTCAAAATTTACTCTAAAGCAGAATAATCATTTATGACCTTTCTTTAAATATTACAGAGAGTTCGAACGTACTAAGAATGAAACCATTCTAGAGACAACGACATGAGTGATTAAGTGGCAAAATTTACTCTAAAGCAGAATAATCATTTAGTTTTTTTTTTTTTAATATTACAGAGAGTTCGAAAGTACTAAGAATGAAACCATTCTAGAGACAACGACATGAGTGATTAAGTGGCAAAATTTACTCTAAAGCAGAATAATCATTTAGATCTTTCTTTAAATATTACAGAGAGTTCTAAAGTACTAAGAATGAAACCATTCTAGAGACAACGACATGAGTGATTAAGTGGCAAAATTTACTCTAAAGCAGACTAATAATTTAGATCTTTAAATATTACAGAGAGTTCGAAAGTAGTAAGAATGAAACCATTCTAGAGACAACAATATAAACGATTAAGTATCAGAATTTACTATATGTTCAACCATTCAAATATCAAAATTTGAAAGATTATCATGTTTACAAGAGTTTTAAGCGATATCAATAAACAATCGCTCTTAATACTCCTCAAGATGAATATTCAAGTAGGAACAAGTTCATCATCATTCCGTAACAGTAAATCTTCTCGTTCTTTCTCACCAAGTTTTGCTTAAGGTGTTTACGAACATATTCAGGACACGCCACGAGTTTTTTTTTTATTATAAATGGCTTTCGGCTGGCCTAATTTGTCGGACGAAATTTTAATATAAATTGGATTCTAACAAACGATACGAGAGAATATAAAGTCACGATAATGGTTAAGGGTAAGGATAACAGTATAACATGCATGGTAGAGCATTTAAGAACAGTTTAAAATTTTCGTAATAACTATTATTTCGCTCTGTCGCTCTCGGACAATGAGAAACATATTAAAATAAAACGTCCTTCAGAAGTCGTATAACGACAGTAATATATAGGCAAGCAAAACTGCCCCTTTAAGCGAATGGGAGTAATGAAGTAACCTTAATAATTACTGCACTCGAGTTAATAATTATTTTAAAAATTAATTGGATTCTTTTAACTCACGTATATATGACCTATATTTTATTAAAGAGGTTGCTACTTCTCTTTTGTACGAAAGAGGTTGCTGCTGATATTTTCCCCAGGCAGTTCCTCCACTTGTGACCCACTGTTTATACGTAACGAGTAAAGATATAAAACTAATATCAAAATAAGTTATTTTTAAAGAAAACGTGCTTGTAAAAAAAATATAGTTAAAGTTTTCGCCAAACAGAACCACTTTTTATTTTATGTGCCAAAAGTTTATAGTTACTGAGCTGCAGCTCTTTGATGCTGATAAGGATCTGCGATATCGAAGAGAAGTTTAATTACTCTTGAATACATTTTTTACTGTAATTATAACCGTGTAATGTTGACATTTTCGTGTTTTCTTGAGAATTTTGTTAAGGTTCAGACCATGCAAAAATTACATGTTTTTCAAATTGCAGAAAGCTATAATTTTCAGTTAACTCGAGTTTGACAGATTCTTAATAAAGGAACATTCTTATGACAGTGTAAATATTTAACATAGTCTACTTATTATCCTAATTACGTTCGTTTATCCGTACCAAAACGGCATCTAACAGGATATTCAAATTTGGAGCCGACATGCTGATTTTGTAACCTTGACTTATCCTGAGAAACCGCATGTTAACAAAAATCTTTAAAGATAAGATATTTTTTTGATGGTAGAGTGAAGACCCTCACGCATTTTCTAGCTGTTTATAACCTGAAATATCACGTGAGAAGGGCGAGAGTACTTTCATTATCATTCAGATGGAACAGTTCGGGTCATCAAGTCGTTTTATTTCTTCTGAATGCAGCGTGCGAACTTAAACAGTGACATTTACACCAATAATAATAATAAAAAACGCAGTTTTTAATGATAATTTAATAAACGAAACTGTTATAATCCCATATAAACAAATAAATTATTTTTTTTCTCGCATGCTAAATGGTAACTTTTGCTGTTGCGTAACTATCGAAACAGATTTTCACTACTTTAAAAAAAAAGTTAAGAAAAAAATGGCCGTCTCCTCCTCTTCGAAATCAACCTTTTAGTCGAGAGTAACCGGGTCCACCAGTAACCACGTGACTGCAGAGTCACTCACCTGGTGCAACAGGTAAGACGACGTCACCTGCTTCGATCAACCATTCATTCTGTTAAGAGTTGCTGCTCCGGGCTGACGAACATCTGCGATGTCGCACTCTGAAACATTCTAAAACATGTAGAACTACCAAACTTATACCTCTATTTGTACATATTGGATAATTAGGTGGATTATGTGACGTGTATCATGGTACCAGGATGAATCTGAGATTCTTTAACTCAAGCCATATGTATTTTTTCGCTGCATGTATATTTGTTACTCTGCTGTCTGTCCATTCCTGTAAGTACATAGTTTATTAATACCGTTTCGTGTTTACTAAATTAAATATCGTGCACTTCGGCGTAACGCTGATTGTCTACTTATATCTTAATCTAGTTTAAGGAGTACTTTGATTATAAACATCAGTACGATTTTATTCTTATAACGAACTAAGAAAAAAGATTTGGTAAAAGTTAAAATGCCAGTCGGGTGCCTGTTTTCTCGAACAGGTTGTTTGTCTGCCTACATAATATCCCCCTTAAAAGTACCTCTGAAAGTTGTTTATGCAGCTATAAAGGATTATAAGGTTTCGATTTAACAAGTGTAGCCAACTTTGTCATACGACTCACGAAGATTATACACTGCATTCGGCTGTATACATTAAAGTTATTACTGTTCCTAATTTCGATTTTAAGCCATTTAGAGAACCATAAAGTTAAATGTACAAAAAAAAGTACAGAAAGAGTTGATGAATAGCTTCACCATTGAGAATATGAGCTGTAAATGGTTAACTTTAGATCGTTTCTAAGCCAATTTGTGATAAAGATGTAAGTGTGATATGCCAACAAATTATACAAAAGTATGGGTACTAAAATTTTATTTTTATCCCATACAGCATCAATTTTTTTTTGCAAATAATCATATACGAAGTACTCAAGTTGCTTGTTATCAATTATTGTGCCAGTAACGTTTATCCTTATAACACAGACGAGTTACAAAACTTTGATGTGATGAGGCAAGTCAGATACGTTTGAGAACGGTTTTCTGGCTTCGTTCACACGTTTAGAAACCCCCAAAAGCTGAGAGAATGAACGAATTTGTTGAGATTTATGAGCGAATTAGAGTTTGTTATTCGTTTTTCTCGGTGCTATTATGTCGTTTTCTCAAACGTTATCTTTCAATAAGTGCTAGATACTTCCAAAATTCAAATTATTCTGAAGTGACTCTCACCATTTGCAGATATCCTGTTTGGTTAGTCATTTAGGTCAGCATGAATTATACGACTGGTCAAACCCGTTACATTCATACCGTTACACAGCCTTGGACATTTTCGTGGTACGATTATTAAATGGCTCAAAGACAGAAAAAAATATTGTGGAATTCCGAAATTTAGATGGAGAGAAATAATAATTTTAAAAAAATGCATATATAGACATAGAATGGAAGAGGGAAAAAAACTGTGGGGTGCTCCTGATACACCTGCACTTGGAGTGATTCCAAAATGTCAAGATTCCGAGAATAAACTGACAACAAAAGAAGCATATTTCACTCTCTTAAAACATACTCTCCTTGTCCCGTTAAAAAGACTTACTCAACCTGGACATTGGGCAGAATGCAAATTAGCAGAGAGAGCCAAAATGAGAATATTTTCTGTGTTTTGTTGTGAGAGTTAGTTGGGGCGAAAAATCGATAAGCAAATTCTCTGACCCTTTTCATTCGACTTGATCAATCTACCAAGTCTGCAAAGGTTGTAACAGGTTGGAAACGAGGAGCGAAACCACTTAATCTCATGAAATACGATTTAGATGGAAGAAGACTGATAAAGCTCACTTTCATCTCCAAGTTTAACGCACTAAAAAAGTTAATATTAGAATTGCTAATTTTGTTTGTAGTCCAATAGAGCGTGTCAATCACCAACTCATTGCGCCAGAACTTCTGAGATTAAATATGGCCGCATAATCAGCCCAGTTTTGAAACCAAATCTGGAATAGACAAAACAAGAAAAAAACCTCTGCCCAATTTTTTTTAATAAGAATTTCGACCTATATTTATTGTTCTATTTTGGACGTCCTTTATTTTTTTTTTAATTCTTCGGTTGCATAACTTATAGGATTATTATTAGATATCGGTTATCAAACACCTGAAGTTTCTAGTGTTAGAAAAAAATATAATTATGGATGAAATAAATATCTGCGTGACTGAAATAGTAAAGAATTCTCTGAAGAAACCATAAGAGAAAGTATAGAGATGAAACCTTTAATGACACGAAAGTCTCCGTGACAGTTTCCAACATTATCACACGGGACTTCGTTCTGCTCCGAGATTTTTGACTTTCGATGTGTCGAAAGTACTAAGAATAGTTTATTGATACTTACGCAATGTTACATATCTTAAAATAATAGAAATTGGGTGGTGCTTTCGTGATTTTTTTCGAATATCAATGGTTATAAATATTATAGTGGTTTCCTTTGTTGCAGTTCTCATAAAAACTGGACATTAGTTAATTCTCGCTACTGAGTAGGATGCTTTTACTTACTAGAGCGATAAGGAAAACAGTAGAAGAAGCGAATTAGTTATTAACTCTTCATTTAAGAGATGTTTATTATATTACCGAGAAAAATCGTGGCTGGAATGATGTTTCAACAGGATCTCGAGCTTTCTACCTATATAATTTTTTATCAATTACTGGATCAAAATTAAGCATTATCACGAGTTCAGAATTTTTCATTGTATGAATGAAACATTTTGTATTGTCCGTCATAAATTGCTCCTGAAATTTCGACTATGTAAGCAATTATGCAACGATGTATAGAAGAACTTCATGCTTAGTTCTGTGGAATTTTCTTTCTGATGATGGCTGTTGTAGCGACGAGAACAAATGATTTACAAGAATAAAGATGACACAAATTGCAAAATTTCGATTTATTTATTTAATTTAACGATGTCGACCTATCCGACTGTGCATCATCATGATAAATGAGAGGCCAACCAATTTGGAGTCATCCGGTGTGGAGGGGCATCGATCTTTTTATGTTTTAACCTTGATACTTTGCTTCTTCTTTTGTTGGTTTTCTCAAAATTTCTGGAGAAGAGTTGTTGATGTACATATTGCTTCGTGGCAATTAGTTTTTATGGTGTTTCGTCATTATTTTTTTCCTTCCTGTGGACAGACAATGTTTATCGGAAAGAGCGTATGGCTCGCAACCGGTTTACAACTTCGTCGGTTTTGTTACGTAACAGGAAATGGCAGAACTGACCGTTAGAGAATCACAGTGAAAGTATTAAGTCACGGCACCGCAACCAAGAAGAACATAGGGTCGAGATATGACCGCTACGTCGCCTCGACTGTGTCCTTTTTATATAAATATATTGTTTATCTATAGCTTTTTATATTTATTATTCACCTGCACGTTTCAATTTTTGACTTTCTTCTGCGTGCCTTGGTTTCCGGATTGTTTCGGTGCAAATGCAACGCGATGGAATTCAGTTGCTGAGATAATGGCTGCTAAAATATTTAGAATAATCAGCGTGAAATAGGATAATACAGTTTATAAAAAAGAGCTCGCGGCGATAATTATTAATCATCAATCAGAGCAAGGAAACTATGAATGAGGAAAATGGGTTTTATATAATAATTGATGGATTTTTTTGGGTTGCAATGCGCGATTCTGACATTTTTAACGTGTAAAATACGCTGGAACAGCGAATTCTCGACTTGTGGTATGCGTATCACTAGTGGTACGTGTGAAATGTTGACTCCTGCGCGATTCTGACATTTTTAACGTGTAAAATACGCTGGAGCAGCGAATTCTCGACTTGTGGTATGCGTATCACTAGTGGTACGTGTGTAATGTTGACTCCCTGTCTGTATATGATGCATATTTTTATTGGTGGTACTAAAATTTTTGAAGTTTGAGTTTGGTGGTACGCATTTATGAAAAGGTTGAGAAGCACTGCGCTGGGTGTACACCTACTGTAAAGATTTCTGTATTCGAAAAGTGAAAAATTATTAATCTTGTCTAAAAATCTGAAAGTTCTGCTTGGCAAAGCGTAACTCTTCAGAAGAGATGCTTCCATGCCAAAGCTACAAATACTCGTCGTCAGTCATTCTGACAAGATAATTATATCCAAAAAGTGTAAAATTCTAAGAAAATTAATAAGAAACGATCCTTTCACTACACGTATTTTCCTCCCGCTCTAAATGAAAAGAAAATGAACATTCTTCCATGTAGAAATATCGAAAACATGTCTGGTAAAAATCATGAGAAAAAATCAGATAAAATTGACCTTTCACCAAAGAATCAGGAAGTTATGAATATCCAAACGAGTTACATTGAAGTTATTGTTGACCAGAGCAAAAACAGTCTTCCTCTTTGTAATTGTTGAACTCCAGTTTTCGGTTTTAACCTACATAATTGACCATTATCTGAATATTTAAATGAAATTGTGTTTTCTCATATGAAACTGTCGAGTTTAAAGTTGTTAAATAAGGAAGTAGTCGATATATATCTCTTTAATAATGTAGTATTGACCCAGTAATATGTGTTGTCGTCTCGACCTTTATACTATCGACAGAAGGTTAATAATACCGTAATATAGCATCAGAAAATGATCGGTGCCAGTTTGAGAACGTGATATCGATGACCTCAGTGTTCTATATCTCGATATTGAGAGACAGATCTCTTCTATTGCTTACTAATGACTTTGCAAGGAGATCCTATGGAAAGATTATGCCAGAAAAATGATCATAAGGATAATTAATATTTATTTGCTTATTATATATATTGAACAATTAAAATCTTAAAGAGTGGCAGGTGTTTTTGGCCGTGTGGAGCCTTATTATGATAATGATAATAAGAATAATTAAATAGATACTCTTCAGCATAAAATATTTTTACTTTCGATGATTAATCAGTTAAACCGAGGTTTTCGAATTACCAAATAAGTAAGCTTTACCTATTCAACATTTTAGTTACTATTTGTATACAAACAACAACAACAACATGCACAGATTCACAATAGAAACTATGGACATTGTATAACTATGGACATTGTTTTCTAAAATCCTACATTATTTATTAATGATGATGCTGTGCAAAAATAGCTTCAGTCGCTTGTTTTCTTCATTTTTAATCTCGAATTTTTGTAAAAAATAATTTCTTTGGCTATCTTATATCAGTACAGTTATTGACGATTTTGGAACGATGCTGTGGATCATCAGAAACTTTTGCATCAGTTTTGCTTAGTTTCCAGGAATTAAATGATGATAATTTTACAAAAATAGCTCCGTGTCATTGTCTATATGACACGGAGCTATTTTTGTAAATTTTATGCCATTTCAAGCTTATAAAAACTAAGCAAAACTGATGTAAAAAGCATTGATGATGTCACCAAGTGATATAAGATAATTTCAGAGTCATCATAGTTATTGATAATTTCGGAACATCATTCTAAAATTATTAATAATTGTAGTGACATAGGATAATTAAAGAAATTATTTTATAAAAATTCGAGATAAAAAAAAAATTAAACTGTTCATTTTAAAAATGAAGAAAACAAGCGAGTAAAGTTGATATACAAATTTTTGATCGCCTCCATCACTAATTTATTGATGGGTTCAACACAATAACCGTGTAACGATGCATGATACTTTCAGAACGATATTATGAAACCATCAATAACCAAGTAATAATTTTATAAAAATAGTTCAAAGTCATCCAGACAACGAGTATTTTTTATAGAATTTTTGTTACTCTTGAGAAGAGCTAAAATATGAATATCAGAAACATATGAAGAAAATAAATAATTACGAACTGATTAGTTTGTTAGTTTTTCTGGTGCGTACAACAGTACAAAATTACTTTAGAGCGTATTTTAGTTTGGAAAACTGCTATATTAATTGAACAAAACGGTTTAAAGAGAGAGAGAAGTGCAGTGAACCACGACCTGACATAGCAGGACTTACCTAGCCTCTCTTTAATTAGGCCGAGCGTCCACCCATGTCAAACAACCTGAAGAATCTCCCTTCTTAAACTTCCATTTATTTTATCTAGAAACCGGTTAGAACGATGATCAGGCCAGAAAATTTTTTTTTTTTATTTTTCTCCGGTTACTCGCTTTCTATATTATATGCATCGTAGATTAACTACGCTGATTGTTAATTATAGTTTCGTTTTTATTCGTTATGGTTATTATTTTTTTGTCCGTGCATACGTTTAATTCGTTATTAAAATTTTTTGGTGAAGCGTATAAAATAATTGTCCTTGGAGAGACTCCGGTTTTCTCTTTAAGGCCCTGTCACACATACAAGCGACGCGACGCTATACGATGCGATGCTACGCTATGAACGAAAGTCTGTCCTACGAGAAGGGCTTCTTTAGTTTATCTACTAAATGCTGATTATGGTAATTTTAACTCTCATTTACCATAATACAGGATTTTTTTTTTTTTATAAATTTCGCTTATTAGAACTTCTGAATCGTACTCGGTAGCCATAATAATTTGCTTCTGTCGCTTCAGAAAATAAACTGGTTTGTATTTCAGCTACAGCAGGCGATGCTACGCGGCGCTACGTATACACGCGAGACGCGTCGAAGTTATGTCTATTACTCTATTGGTTTGTTTTCTGTCACTCGTAGTATCGCGTCGCTTGCTTGCACGTGGGATACGTCGTGATTTTGAATATGTGAGACGCGTCGAAGTTATGTCTATTGGTTTGTTTTGTGTCACTCGTAGTATCGCGTCGCTTGCTTGCACGTGGGATACGTCGTGATTTTGAATATTGGTTTATTTTCTGTTGCACGCAGTATCGCATCGCGTCGCTTGTTTGCACGTGGGACGCGTCGAGGTTATGTCTATTAGTTTTTCTGTCGCTCGTAGTATCGCATTGAATCGCTTGCTTGCAAGTGGGACGCGTCGCGATTATGTCTATTGGTTTGTTTTTCTGTCGCTCATAATTTCGCATCGCATCGCGTCGCTTCTTTTTCTGTCGCTCGTAGTATCGCATTGCATCGCTTGCTTGCAAGTGGGACGCGTCGTGATTATGTCTATTGGTTTGTTTTTCTGTCGCTCATAATTTCGCATCGCATCGCGTCGCTTGCACGTGGGAGACAACCTTAAGGAAAAATATGCGATAAGTGATATATTTTTATGGGCTTATCACGAAAATTTGCACCAACTTCACTGGCTTATTTTATATATTTTTATCTCGAATTTTTACGAAATAATTTCTTCAATAATCAAAACTGATTTTAGACTTTTTTCAAGCGTGATTACGAATTTTTTAAGCATTTTTAGATCATTATATAAAGCGTTACAGCTGCACAAAGTCTCAAAATTAATCGCGGTCGTGCCATGCCCATCAAATCGTGTATCGTACCTTTTCTGCTTAAGCATTTTTAGACCATTATATAAAGCGTTACAGCTGCACAGTCTCAAAATTAATCGCGGTCGTGCCATGCCCATCAAATCGTGTATCGTACCTTTTCTGAAACCACAAAAAATTGATCAAGTCACGAATTTAGAACCGTAAATTGTTCGATATGCTGTAATGTGTAGCGTATAATGCAAGATTTTCTATGTTATGTCTTTTGTGTACTCGAATCAAACTTATGTGATGCAATTCGTGACTCGGAAAATATCCTCCCGATTGTTCTTTTTTTTTAATTTTTTACTTTAACATTTCAAGGAACATTCCGCAGAAAACAATTGCGGCTATTGTTAATCAAACGTACATTAAGGAAAGATTAATCATTCTAAATAATAAAAACAATGATAATTTTGACGACGTACTCGATAAAACTCGCAAAAAAATATGCCAAATTTTAGAGAAAGCTTCGCAGTAATTGCTATTTAGGTTGAAAAAATTGTTAGAAAAAATTATAAATCTTAGAAAAAAGATATAAAATATTTATTTTTCTAACTTACGTAAACAGAATCAGAGCAGAAAAAAATATAAGTTATATATATTCTTAACTAATCACTAAAATATCCTTGATTTTGACCTTTTACGGAGCAGAGAAATTTGAGGATAATTCTACGCTTCAACAAATATACGGTTATCGTTATAAAAATAATAACATATGGCAAAGAGTTATTAGGTTATTTATTACTGTAAGGAACAGGTTTGAATATTCCTAGAATTTTTATATTTCTGTAGATGTTAACTTCATTAAAATGTTGCCATTTACTAAATTTGATTTTTTAAAAAAGTGTAGTAGTTTCTTCTCTTTTTAATTATTTGAATTTTTTATTTTTCGTTATAGCTGTACAAAATAATTCTCCTTGTGACGAGAGAAGAGAGTTTAGATGTGGAAACACATCCCTCTGCATACCTTTGTCTAGGATAAAGGATGGGAAACTTGACTGTCCAGATGCTTCTGATGAAAGTAAGTTTGTTGTTGCTAATCTACCTGTTTTTGTGTAATGTTTACATATATAGATTTTCGTTTTTTTACTTTAAGAGTTAAATAATTAGAAGATTTGTTCACGTTTCCTCCAGTATATATTCTCGTTTTCTTGTGCAACATTTCCTTAAAGATTATGTACATGATAGAAACTATTTAAATCAGAACTATACCATAGTATGTACATTATATACTCGAATATAAGCCCATCCTCCACTTCAGAAATTATTTTTTTTTGAGGGAAAAAAACCTCAGCTTATACACGAGTATATATGTTAAATTAATATTGAAAAATGTATAATTTTCAAGCTAGTGATGAAATTTTACGCGGTCCTTTCAACCCTTTGCTAAATTATCTTTATATAATGATTCAGGCAGCATTTAATAGCCTTAGAACTTAATTTTATTCTCATCCGCTACAACACTCTACCTATAATGAAAAACAGCCCGAGGTGTTAGGATAGACTAAAGACTTGAGGTTATTGCTCTCCGTTACTGTTCACATACTGTTATCTCTCTTTGAACTGCAAACACTCTTCTTATACTAAATCACTAAAAGGATTTTTGGATAAATATAAGCATACAATCGATCTAAAATCCCGTGTATACTGACAAACTCATGTAGGTTGATTATCTTGTAATTATGTTTGAAGACTCATTATGTCGGCTCCGTCATTAGTTGCGGTTTGCAGTAACGTTTAACTACATCTTTAACAACTTATACACAAATCTGTAATGCTTACTGGGGTCGTTACACTTAAGAATGTAGTAAAAATCACAGTAAGGAGTTAATAAGAGCGCTGGAGCTCAAAGAGGCTGGCACAGCCAAACTACTAGTATGCTAGTACAGTATTAACGGTGCTTTTATTGGTATCAGAATCGCCCACTTGAGCATGAACGGATCATTTGCAAGTTAATAAGAAATGAACGCGTTATTATGCACGCCATGTTTAAGATATCTATATAAAAGAGAAGAAACAATGATGATAGTATATCGATATCGATCAGTGACCTCAGGCTACTTCTTTCTTGTTTTTGTTTTACTGCCCATCATTAAGTTCCGAAAGAAAGTACATAAAAAACAGAAGCACTAAAGAGAATCAAACGTTGCAACATTAGGAATCATGCCCACTCTGCGACTAATTAATTTTACCAGCGTGTAATTGTCTTAAGGCATCTGGATTCAATCCTTTCTTCCCATTTTCTTTATGTTCAACAAAAATAATAGGTAATTAGAGATAAACTGGAAACTGGTAAGAGTAATCATCTGCTTTTTTTAAGTATTAAAAATTATATTCTTAACAACGGTTTTTGGCATTTTTTTAATATTCGCTTGACCTTTGCAAACTTCTATACGAAAATGTCGGATTGTGCGGAAACGTGTGCAATGAAGAAGAAAACGAGGTTTGTAAACAGTGTGAACGTAAAACAACATTTAGAGTAGTGCAAATAGTGTGTGTATACTCTTATGGGAACGAGGAAGAACAATTTGCACTAGTAAATGATTTCAAATGAAGCGAAGCAAGTACTTCCTTAATATTTAATACAAAAAAACTGTCTATGCAATTTTGCATCCCAAAATCTTCCGTTTTTTTACAGGAAATATTTAGCGTACTCACTTAAATAACGTTATAACACATTTATTTTAAATTTTTATTGGCATTTTACAGTTTAAACATTTATCAAAGCAAAAAGTTTCAAGCAACAAATCATAATTTTAGTGATTCGGCATTTATTTGAATGTTTATCTATGCAACCATTACCTAAAATTTGGAATATTCTTGCTTCACCTCATGCAAAGTTTTGTTTATCCACCAGACAACTATAAACATGTTTATCTAAAGAATCATTACCTAAAATTTGATATTCTTGCTTTCCATGCACCAAACAGTCTATAAACACGCATTTTTATGCAATCATTATCTAAAATTTGGAATATTTTTACTTTCCATGCACCAGACAATCTATAAACATGTTTTTCTATACAATCATTTCCTAAAATTTGGAATATTCTTGCTTTCCACGGACTAAACAGTCTGTAAATACGTATTTCTATGCAATCATCACCTATAATTTGGAATATTCTTGCTTTGAATGCAAAGTTCTGTTTATCCACCAGTCTATAAACATTCTAAACTGGCTTCGGAGAACACGAGAAAAAAATCGTTTGCAGACACGAACTGTCGTTTAAAAAAAACTGAAAATGTTAGAAAGTATCGGAAAGTCTATAGTAGGTTATGTGAGAATTTCACATGTGTCTCTTATAAATCGAGAATGTCTGGTCTACCCACGCACCAATGACTCAAGATAAGGAAGCCAACACCCTTACGGGTTATTCCCTTAATATATATACAAATATGGTAGAGATATCTCACCCCCGCATGTAAAATATCGATCTGATGGACGTATAAAATATTATCGTGATATGCAAATATATGAAAAACATACCGAGTTATACAAATATTTAAAAATGGGTGGAGATGGAAAAATATCTAAAAATTAGGTTAATTACTTTTACCAGTAGTTCCTGAAATTTTTAAATATATAAATGTCATCACTAAACAGGGTTAATACGAACATTTAGAAAATTCTTTTAATAATCAGAGAATATTTTCCAAACTAAATTTTGAGTAGGTTATGTTGTTTTTCTAGCTTAGAACATTATAGTTCTTATAGATCCAGAGGCGCTTTCTGCCAGATACTAAGCTACTAAATCATCATTTCCAGACGCCCAGATCGTGATGTAAAAAAACACTCCGTTTTCCCAATTTTCGACACTCGAAAGATTACATATTCTACATAATGACATCACTTTACTTATCGATGTACTAAAAAAAGAGCACTCGATATCGTACATCTTTTATAATCAGGCGAAACGTGAGGCAGGACATCTGACACTCAAAAAATTTCTTGCCCATGGGTTAAGATTTTTTTTTTTTTGATGTTTTTCGGAATGACCCATATTCTGGAAGATGCAGTAAATTATCTGCACTTCGTAAAGAGGGAGGAAATATTTTAATCACGAACAGATTTAGCCATGCCAAAAAATCAGTAGAATTTTTGTGGCATGGCTAAATATGTTTTGGCATGGCTAAATCTTTTTTTTTTGGCAATGTTTCGTAGAATTGCTTAAATTTTTAAGGAAAAAATGTTAGGAGTTAAATGTCAAAACGTATTTTTCGTCTGAAATTGCATACTACGATGTCGTGTTTTTTTCCTTAACAGGAACAGGTTTGCAGCTTCAGATACTTTATTCTTACGTAAACAAGCTTGCCAAGTAATGGCAGTCTGCAATATTTTTCGTCGGATAGAAATCGTGTCCTAAGAAAAATATGTTTTCTATATTTGTATAAATATAGAAGTGATGCCCACGCTATAGAAAATAAGAACACGTTTAAGTTTAGAAACATTTTTTTGTGATATTTCCTTGTCGATAAAGTAATATTTAAACCTTTGAAAACAAGAAAAATAATATGGATTGGCTTGTAAACCGAGGACTCTTGTGCCTGTTTAACAGGGGAAATATATAAAAAAAAGTAGAACAAATTGCGCCTCGGGATGTGAAGGAAAACTTGTTTAGAAACAGCATTGTTTGTAAAATAGAGTAGATTATTAAAGAAAAAAAAATATATTTTAGATTTCGGTATCTATTAATACGGCTATCTTGCTATAACTCATATCGCTGTCCCTTATCAGTTGGTAAAGGAGTTTAGAAATAAACGATTTTATAAATTGTGTTTTGAAGCGATTTAATAGTTAAATATTCAAAAATTATTATTATTTTTTGCTACCCACTCTGGAAACATTGTGGGTAGCGATGGGATCGACGTATCTGTATGGTAATAGAGAGTTCTGGAGACACCTGTCAGTACCGATACCTGATGCCAAGTTGGATCTCCTTGGCCTAATTTAAGGACTCGACTTCTGATTCAAGATGCAAGACCCATTTATCAGACATTTTCCTCGCAACTCGGGTCATAATGTCAACTATATCTTTAAAAGTTCTCGCGTTTGCAAACTGTTAAAAAAATGGAGACAGAATTTTTTGTATTCATGGTCTAGTTCGCACGTCCGAATGAATTTATACTAACAATAGAAGTTAACGTTTGCACAATCTATAGATTTCTGTTAATTAATTTTATTTATTTTTTATTGTCCTCGCCACAATTAAAGGTAGACAGAATGGCATTAAGAGTAGCGCTTCTTCAGAAGCGATGATTCTAAAATAGGGTCAAGGATGAAAAACAATCTTGATTGCGAATAGCTTAAATACTCAGGGTGAAGGGCGTGCAAGGTTGTTTCGACTAGAAAAGGGGGGAAGAAATGTGTTCAAACTAAAAAAGTTTCAATGATATTCGTCAGAATAAACATAATTGGCATTTTTAAACATCTGTATCGAGTAGGTGTTACTTTAAAGCTGTCACGGATCGATAGGTTTTAATGACTATAATTCAGTCCAGGGTAGACAATGATCGTTATCTAGTGATAGATAAATGGTCGTGAATATTCAACGAACAGTAAAATAGTCTAGACTAAATTTAGTGTCACTGTTATCTATAATAAACTTGAATCACCAACACACTGACCTTATACCGAAAAATTATTATTCTTTCAGGATGTTCGCCTCACGAATTTCGATGTCGAACTGGGTTGCAATGTGTTGATAAGGATAAACTGTTCGACGGTTGGAACGACTGCATAGATGGTTCTGATGAAGGTGAGTGACGATAAGAATCTCCTGAAGACTTCAATGAGGTTATTAATCACTTCCTTCGCAGAATTAAAACAATATAAAGAAATTCTATTGAGAAAAAGAAATAAAATGTGTATAATTAAGTGATTTTTTTTAATGAAACGAATCGGAAAGCCATTATATTGTTTATACAACATCCTTCTTCTTTTTTGTTCGTTCGAGTGTCTGAACGTGATCCACGTGAATTAAAAATGTCGAGTGAACTATTACAGAAAATAATAGTTTTTGTTAAAATCGGGTCGAGCTTTTATCGTAAATCAAACAATCGAAAGACAGAAAAGAATTAGGTTTCTGTAAGATGACCATTCATTGTTAATCTGTGCCATTCAATAGCGAAATCGGTTCTTTCAACCGATTTTACTGATCGATTAAGACAGTAAAATTAGTAATAATGATGCTTTTTATTTACAGAATGTTCTGTTGGGCAATTCAAGTGCAGTTGTGGAACACCAGTTTGCATTGACAAGAAATTCGTGAAGGACGGAAGAAAGCATTGCGAAGATGGATCCGATGAAGGTTATATAGATTCCTATGTTTAAATAATTTTTTTTAGAGAAAATTATATTATTCGCTTAGATTTTAATGTTTCCTTGCAGAAATTTCCGGCAGGAAAAAAATTTGCATCTTGAAGAATAATGAGGTGGAAGATCTGGTTGCAATGGAGAGGAAAAAGAGGCAAGCAGGTATGTACGAGTGTTTTTCTTTCCTGTATACGTAATTCTTTAAAATTATTTTTAAAATTACATTTTATTATCCGGATCGAGTTTAAAGAACAATATATTAAGGTAGAGTAACGTGAATGAACTTTTTTACTCTTACTAGTTGTTAACTGATACTCTGATAGTAAAGAAAATTGCATGGTTTTGTTTACTAGGTGAGTCTTTTCTTTAAAAATGTATAACGCCCTAATGAATGGTGGGTGATGTTAAATATGAGAACTTTCTTTCTATGGAAGCACTTTGACACATTTCTTAAGAAAGGATTTTGTTGCGCGAATTATGTCATTGCACTAAATTATAAAACCTGTCTTACGTGATCAGGTTCTTAGTAGTAATAATTTAACAAATTCCCAAAAATATATTGTTCTTTTAATGTATTTGCGGTGCATTTTTGAGAATTTTTAGCTTAAGTTAGATAGTTATTCAGATATATGTTTATTTACGGTATAAAATAATGTTAGGGCATTAAAACTGTTCGATGATTCTGTTCTTTTCTTTAAACTATCCTTTAAACTTTCGAACTGTTTTTATGAAAGAATCTTTTTTTCTTACAATCGGGTTACTCAGTGCCTACCTGTTCTTCTCGCGAACAGATGGCGACATCAGGCCTACTGGCCTTCTGACGGCCACCACCCAATTTGAGATAAGAGGAGACAAAACCACACGATACGTCACAGAAGTGTATGGTACTTATATCGCCAATAACTATGCCAAACTCTTTAGTACTCGCATCAGTGCCTTCAAAGATAGTGCCAATCCAACTGAACATAGCCAAACGACTCAGGGTTATCCTACAATGGCCATATCACCGTCTATTAACGAGATAGAAAAATCTAAGACCGTTTATAGTGTGAGTAGGATAACCGAAACGTTCAATTCTCTAACTTCTGGTAAAGTGTACCAAACAGCAGTGAACGAACTCGCTTCTTCTGTCACATCCAGCACTCCTGACGTAAACAGTGGCGAGAACGAAATCAGAAGTTTTCAAGTATCCAACGTAGTTAGTTCTCGACACAAATCTAGTGATAATGTTTACAGTTATAATTCTAAACGGCTTAATAGTGATGTTAGTAATCATCATTCTACTTCACCAATAATTCGGCATCCTAGTGTCAGTACTATAACAGTTGCCGCTGCTGCCATCAACAGTTTTGTAACTGGAGGAAGCAAAGCGGGTGAAGATTTTGTAGTCTATGCCGTTCAAGATGGTATAGTTCTAGATACGGCCGACAGCATAACTGCTGGTAGAATTGGTGCCATACATGCCACGGGTACGTTTAAAGGAAGAGCATATCCGGAGATTCCAATTACTTATAGGGATCAACGACTTCTTGGTAGAAAAATCGACTCTGATGTAAGAAAGAATTTATCGGAGTTAAAGCCAAAGTACGAGAGCGATCATGGCCAAAGTGTAAAAAGTGTGCCAAACGAAAAGGATAAACAGTTAAACGTAGCATTTTCTTCTTTATACGATAGTAATGAGAACAAATCGTTAAACACAGAACCAATAGAAACAATAACACTTTTTGGTTTTGTAGAATTCACGACAACCATTTCAGGAACCGAAGTAGTGTTTATGCCTTCTTCAACAGATGCCAATATAAAAAAATATCACTCAACATCTGTCCAAAGCACAAAGACTAACAAAACGGTTAAAAAAATCGAGAAAACGAAAAATACTTCAGAAGTTACGTCTTCTAGCACTTCAAACAAAATGACTACAACGATTACAAACATATCCTCTACAGAATCTAAAATATTTACAGAAACAATTACGAATACTCTAACAGAAACTTCGACTCATACTGTAATGCCAAGTATAACAACCGAAAGCCAAATGAGTGCTATACTTCCTAGTTTCAATAGCGTAGGTAGTTCAATCACTCTTACTCCAACTTTCTCTTTTATTGAAAACCAAACTGTGCCGAACGAAATTCGCACGAGTGATGAAAATTTGTTAGAAAGTCCTAAATTGCAATTAAAATCAACATCTACCATGCCAAAAAATGAATTATCTGAAGTTATCGGGTTAGTGGATTCCATCACTGGGACTGAAATTCAGAATGGTGTAACAACTCATTGGACTACTATGATAATAGGAACTTACATAAGTGGAACATACGCACATATCATTCAAAGCACTTCTAGTATTTTCTTCACATTACCATCGACAAAAACTGTAGATCAGATAAGTTCATCGACATCTCTGTTAGGAAGATCAGTAGGAGAAGAAGTAGGCGTCACTAACGATTTATTTTCCACGATCAATTCATCAGAAATAAATAAGGAAATGAAAAGTATTCTCTATTCGTCACTGTCAACGAGTGATGAGGTAACTCCTACTCAAATATATGAAGCGATTAATAATGTATCGTATGATCTTTCTAACGAATCAGTAGCGATTAATAATATAACTGATTCAGTAAAAGATGAAATTAATGATACCAAAACGGTGGAAGAATCAGAAAATTCGGAATTTAATGATAACTTATTGATATCCCAAATTCCTTCTAGCAGTCAGGACATATTAGACTTGCAAAGCATTCTTATCCAACCAACAAAGTCTAGCGATTATTTTATGACATTAAGCAATGATTTAATACTCGATGATTCCATCTCCTCCCACGTACCAAAACCAGAAATAATTAAAGATTCTACAAATACGTACAATCCCGATAGCATCAGCAGCATTCAGCCTACAATTTTAACTAGTAGCTTCTTTTTACCGAGTGAGATATCCTCATTCTCAACTGACGCTCGTAGTGAAACATCAGATACCTTATCGACGACCTCGCAAGTTGAAACGCCTATTTTAGAAGAGGAAAAAATTCGCCAACCCAAACGTCTTCAGTACACTACCCTCACTTATTTTACCACTTATCGCAGCGGTGATCAATATTCAACATCAAGCAGGGTTGTGACCTTGAGCAACTTCTATGAAGATAGTCAACCCACCGGAACACAAATGCCAATAAGCGTAACAGAACCTGCTAAGTTACAAAGCAATTATCATTCTGTATCTGATGCAAATCTAAAACCGACGACATATTTTACTACATTTACCTATTACACGACTCTCTATAAAGATAACACGACTTCAGTTAACAGCAGAAAAGAGACCGTGTCTAGAATAGTAAATGGTGATACACAAAGCTCTAAAAGCGAATCAGCAACCCATACTTTGCGTACAAAAATTGTTAGAGGACCTCAGACACATATGATAACCAATTTTATCATGCCTCTTGTAACACCCACCCCGTCATTACCGTTACAGCGAACTACATATTTTACCACTTATACCTATTATACTACTCTACATAAAGGTGGAAGCTCGATGGTTATAAGTAGAACACAGTTAGTCTCCAATATCGTAACAGGCACGCCCACAACTGCATCCTCGATTAAGCCCTCATCTACTATTTTACTTCCATCCGTTACAACACAGTATACAACTTATACATTCTATACGACTTTATTCCACGAAGGGAGCAGTTACGTTTCCAGTAGTGAAAGTACAGCTACAAACGTGATCACAAAATCGAGTAAACCATCTACTACAGTAAGACCACAACCGAAAACGTCTATCATAACGTCTTTTGTAACTTTATTCCACGATGATACATCGTCAATAGCAACATTTTATCAGACCGTCGAAAAACTCCCTGAAGAATCTTCTCAAAGTCACACCGATTCCACTAGTATCGTGACTACAACTCTTCCTGCTGAATCTCAAACGCAACCCATCACGCTAGAAAAATTAACAAAAATATCCGAGACGCAAAAACCGGATATGCAAACACTTTTTACAACATACACGCTTTTCACGACACTTTTCTCTCAAGGCACGTCTACCGTCTCTACTCAAGAGATGGTCGTGTCAAATTTAGTAACTCCCTCTGCAACGCCTACAAATAAAATTTCTGAAGTAACTGAACAGACAACTTTAACTTATTTTACTACATTGTTTAGCGGAACCACGTCGCAAATTATTAGTAATACAGAATACATCACGAACGTAGTAACAATCACAGATACAAAAGAAAGTGAAGTTCCCAAAATTACTCAAGCTACGAAAGACATTAGCGAATTAGGAGTTGATGATTTAGAAGCTCAAGCTGACGAGTTGCACACTTTTCTACCATCTCCAGTCACGTATTACACAACTTACACTTATTACTCTACCAAAATTAAGGATAAAAGTAAGATAGTTGATACAAATTATAAAGTAGTATCTAACGTTTTGAATAACGATCATATAGTTCCAAGTTTACAAAGAACAACCATCAGGAATGCCATTACACCAACAACTAGATTAACAATCATTCCATTATCAGAAAGTCATAATATGCAAAAGAAATTCATAACATCCAAAGTAAGAAATGACCCATTGATACAGTTCACACCAACAGATAGAACTTTTTACAACGTCTATACTTATTATACTACTAACTTCGATAAGGGATCGCCAGTGGTTACTAGCAGAATAGAGACAAAATCAAAAATAATTCCAGATGATAAAACAGCAAGTACTCGTAGACAAAAACTTGATCCTTCCTACATTATTTATAGAGCTGATAATTCAGATATTAAAAAATGGGACTTACCTAACACGAATGGTCATCAAATCTCGTTAACAGATAAAGTAGCTGATATATCATCAAAACTTGATATACCTATTTATGAGGCTGGAAATGGAGATCAACTTCGAAAGGTTATTGGTCGAAAATTACTTTCCGAAGATGAAAAAATTGAAGCTACTCCTGCATTGAAATTAACGATTTCGTCTGACGTTGATAAATCAAATAAATCTGTAATTCAGATTAATAAACAAATAGATTACATTGTAAAAGATGAGAATGAAAGTCAGCTTTCTGACACATCGGAATATCTTCTATCATCAATGAATGAGCAAATAGCAATACCAGTATCTAGTATATCTCAAACTCTCCTTCTATCAACTCCTCAACTTAACTTTAGGACAAGTGAAGCGATCAAAGAATCATCAAATCCTGTCGAACAACAAACAGAAGAAACAGCTTCTAAAGTCACAATAAATACAACAACCACAAGCACAAAAACTTCAACAACAAGCAAAGATAATTTAAATACAGATAATCATACCATTACGTACGAAGTTGCAGAGGCACATCAACATCAGAAAATTATAAAACCTGCTCCAGTCACGCATTACACAACATATACATATTTCACTACAGTTTTGAAACCAGACGGAGGTACGTCCATCACAAGCCATCTTAAAATAGAATCTTCTATTGCTCACAACATTGCACCAACAAGAACAAATCATATTCGACAAACGAAACTTCCTTCTGTTCATCAACAAAATAGAAGAATTAATACTTATTCTACCAAAAATGTTCACTTATATCCTTCCAGACACGATATATCAAAAGTTTATACCACTTATACTTACTTCACAACTAAATATATCAATGGTAAAACCACTATATCCACCCGATACGAAACTATTACAAATGTTATTAAATCTACAGTAAGAAATAGAAACCATAAGATACTACCTACTAGAGTAGTTCATTCACAATATCGATACAAATACAATACTCGAGCCAATTATCCTAAGTTTTCTAATAATAGGAATTGTCCAAGCTGCCGAGCTCAAGCAAATAATGTTGCTCATCGAAGAGTCGCACATAATTATCCTAATACATATTTAACAAGCGTACCTGTCAAAAGATTAAAACCCAACTACCGTTCTCTTAGTGGTTCTATTCAGCATATTACATATACAGCAGCACCGAGACATACACCAGATGCAGCACAAAGATATGAGCAGACAATTATACCTACACCATCCACTTACTACACGACATATACATATTTCACTACTATCCTAAAACCAGGAGGAGAAACAGTTGTTACAAGTCATCTGAAAGTGGAATCATCAGTAGATAACAGAATTCTACCTACCAGAGTGGATCACGTTCATCGTACCAGGATTCCTCCAACTCGTGGACATAATGACAGAGTCACCATTTACCCATCCAGAAGAGTGCATGTACACCCTTCTCGCTATGACACTGTACGCACTACATATACATACTTCACTACACGATTTATCGATGGCAGAACATCAGTTGATACTAGATACGAAACAGTAACTAATATAATAACAGCGACAATAACGGATAGGGATCATAATCATATTCATCCAACAAGAACTGTGCGTCCCGGAAGTCATCCCTATGATACTCACCGAACTACATATACATATCACACAACTAGATTTAGAGATGGAACAGCAATAGTTAACACACGAAGAGAAACGGTGACAAATATCCATCCCGATATAGCGCATCGACGTACATACACTGGATCGTATAGTACACGGGGTGCATACAGACCTTCGTTTTCTTCTCCTCGATATGACCCTGCTGCTCAAGTTCCTTGTCGTGTGTGCCATGAGAGAGCTCGGCCCAGAGTGCCATCAGCTCGATCTTATGGCCCTCGTCGTATTCATTCTGAACATACCATAAATATTCCAAATCAAGAGATAATACCACACCCTGTTACACATTATACTACGTACACTCATTTCACCACATCTCTGATCAATGGGTCTCCTGTCGTTTCGAGTAGGAAAGAAACAGTTACTCAAGTCTTATCCGATGTCGTGGTACCAACTCTTATACCTCTCTCTGGATCGGCGAATAACTTGCAGAGATCGTATAGGCGACATAAAAGAGACATATTTGAAGCTGTCCCTCCGGGAAGACGATTGCTGACAGAAAAAGAGGATGTTGCTTACGTAACAGCAACATTGATAGATGCTTCATCTTCTGAAAAAACTAATGATCCTTCTATAATTAACAAGAATCATTCGAATACGGTGAAGGAATTGAATGTTTCTTTGGATAAAAATACATATTTTACAGAAAATGTACAATTATCACCAAGTATGTCATCAGATATAGGCTCTACAAATTCTGAAATAGCGAAAGAGAGTATAAAAAGTATGGAAATAGAAACTCCAAAATTATTAACTGAAGTGTCACTAAAGGGTTCAGAAGAATTATCTTCTTCGGAGAATAAAGAGAATTTATTTATTCCTGATAAAATTACAAATATGATAGCAGTAGAATCTATAAACAGCACTACAGGAATAAAATTAGCAGAAATTTTTACTGAATCAACATATTCATCTATAGATAAGAAGAACAATATAACTGATATAATAACCCAAATTGCTGGGTCTATAAAAAATTTTATTCCGTTCAAATCTGAGATAGCATCAAATGGTCCATTTGAAAATCATAAAATAAATGAAACTGAAAATACGAATAACGTTATCACTAAAATCAAAGCATCCGAAACAAAGGGAAGTACAGGTGAAACATTATCCCAGTTATCAACAGAAAAAAGTATAGAAAATAAAATTAATATACCAATAGAATTGCAAGGAGCTGAAGCTATAGATAGGGGACCACAAATCCACCCAGCGCCAGTGACACATTACACAACATATACTTATTTTACGACAATTTTGAAGCCAGAGGGAGGTACCTCTGTAACAAGTCATCTGAAAATAGAGTCTTCTATTGCAAATAGAATTTTGCCAACAAGAACCGATCATATACATCGTACAAGAGTTCCTTCACATAATTATAATAGAAGAATAAATACTTATCCAGTTAGACGTGTTAATCCTTCTAGGAATCATATGCCAACAGTTTATACCACTTACACTTATTTCACTACCAAATACATTAATGGAAAAACAACTATATCTACCCGATACAAAACAATAACAGATATCATCAGAAATACAGGAAGAGATAGAAATTATCAAATATTACCAACAGCTGTAGTCCATCCAAGAAATGAATATAGGCATTCTGATATTCATCGCACTACTTATACATATCACACAACTAGATTCAGAGATGGTACTGCATTAGTTAACACAAGGAGAGAAACAGTAACCAATAATGCATATGCGAATCGACATACACCGCCGCTGCGTTCTTACAATACTCATACACATCAATACAGATTTTCTAATAGTCGTCATTGTCCTGGTTGTCAGGCTCAATCGAATAATGCCATTCATAGAAGGATCTCACATACTTATCCTAATAAATACTTGACTAGCGTTCCTGTCAAAAGATTAAAACCTAACTACCGCTCTTCTACTGGCGCTATTCAGTATATTACATATACAGCACCACCGAGACATACACCAGATGCAGCACAAAGATATGAGCAGAACGCTGTCATCAGGTACTTTTTAGTTGAAGAAAAGTTCAGTTTTTCTTTTTAAAAATCAAGAGGATTTATTTCGGACAGCATAACGGAAATGAATCTTGTGCTATATTTCATCAATTTGTAATTAATTATCAAAAAAGTGGATATCAGCAGTTACTCTACATTGTAACAGCAAAAAGTGAAGAATTTATAATTTAAAAAAATTTTTAAATATTTATTTTCATTATATATAATCATATTTTACTAGGAATGTAATAAATCCTAAATAATTATTTAATCTTCATTTAATGAATATTAGTTTAACTTTTATAAAGATTTTAAACATTTTAAAATATTAAATATTGATATCTATGAGACATTTCTTCTGCAAACTTACATACTGTTTCACAAGAAATCACAACAAGCACTTGAAGCAGGATAACAAACTAATTTATTATTAGATATATATAATATGCACTACATATACTAATAATACAATCGCTTTCCGGAAACGCTTTTGGCCTATTATGGCCCTCCTCAGCCGGTAATCTCAAGCGAGTGACTAAAGTTCTAACCAGTTTCGGATGCAGGCCGTCCCTGCTGGGATGTTCCACAAATAAACATCCAATTTAAAGCGCTCACAATGACATTTAAAAGGAGTTGTTTACCAGGTGTTACAGTAGTTACCAAAGCCTCTCAACAAGTTTCCGGACAATGACATTTAAAAGGGGTTGTTTACCAGGTGTTACAGTAGTTACCAAAGCCTCTCAACAAGTGTCAAGCAGCGGTTCCCAAAGTTTTGCCTAGATGGGCCAAATTTTAAATTCCAAAATATTTGGCGGGTTCAAAAAAGTGTAATGGAAAAATACGTTCAATCGATAAAAAGTTAGATATAAGGGAAAGATTTATACTAATTTTATAACATAATCGTTCTTTATTTATGACAATAATTACTTTTTATTACAAACTGTTTAAAACAACACATTGCAAAAATAATTAAACAAAAATTTCTAAATAATTTCAAATAAAAAAAAGAAAAAATAATGAATTCATCAATCTGAAGTGTGTGACCTGTGCAGTTGTGTTTTCTTCTAATAATATCATTGAGCCTTGGTTCTGAGTGGGTTGAATGTATTCTTAATTCCGCTTGGAAATGTTCATCAATTAATTTTGATTTTAATTTGGATTTATTAATACTCATGATTGAGAAAGTTTTTTCACTTATATATGGAAAAACTTTCTCAATACATATTTGGAAGCACTTATACATGTATTTTTTTAACTGAACAATTTTTAATTACAGTGGTACCTTGGATCACGAACGTCTCGGTTCACGAACAAATCGGTCTACGAACACCATTTGCGAACAAATTTTGCTTCGCTTTACAAACGATGCTTCGGTTCACGAACACACACGCACGGAGTGTATGGAGTGCACGTGACTCGCGGCGCACAAAACCCTGCGCACAGCCTCGCCCCCAGCAGCAATCCAGTTCGCCTAGCTCATATGGGTACAGTAAAGTTCCAACAAGTATTGATATTTTAGTTTTTTTCTTTATTTAATTAAATTTATCCCTTATTATGGCTCCCAAAAAAGTTAAAAGTATTAGTGAAGGTGGTGTTAAACATGCATTGTTCTAATATTACTGTTATATTTATTTCCTTTCTGTATTATTGCCACACATAAAGCCATAACATGTTAAAAATTTTTTCTAGGACAAAAAACGTATTATTTGGATTTACATTAATTGCAATGGGAAAAATTGATTCGGATTACGAACTTTTCGGATCATTCTAGTGCTTGTTGTGATTTCTTGTATTAGTAGAAGCAGCAGAACTCAGTTGTTTATAGTTACATACTGTTTATTATTCATTTAGAAAAAAATGATGATAATTCAAATTTTTGATTCTAGAGGAGCAAAATTTGCTTTAAATTATAAAACTGATTTACTTTAAACATAAAATGATAGTGCCACATGCACAATGCTATGCAATTTGAAAACTGCATGGGAAAATTGATGAATATAGATTTAACAGAATCATATGTATACATTGCTGGAATTTTTAGCAACTAGTGGCAGGAATTTTTAGCAACTAATATGCCATACAGTCCAGAGTACCAATGTGTTAATAAAAAAAGCCTGACCTTTAGCTATCTAAATAAATATCTTGGAAAGTCAGGATAAATTGTTTTGAATAATCAGGATGACAATCTGTTTATTTTCAACAGCTGCCATCTTTAATGTATTATCTTTTTTATCATCAAGATCATCAATAAGCATAACCACGATCATAATAATTATAGTGTCAGTTATTTGCTGTTAGTTATCACTATTAATGAAAGCCATGACAGAACAATCTATTTTTATTAATTGGTGTCACAGTGATAATGTTATTTATTGATAGCAATATAAAACAATGTTGGAGGAACCAATGGTTAATTTTTAAAAGTTACACACACATTATGTATTTTATAAGTTATATAAATGATTTCATTGAATAAATGAACTGCTTTAATGCAAAATAATAATGAATAAACAATACAATATTCTATTTCATATTAAATTTAAATAAAATTACCTTATCATTTTGTATTTCTGTTTCAATATTGCTTAGTACGTAAATTTGAATACTAGATAAATGTAATTGTTCACTTAAGGACTGTAATTCCTTTGTAGCTCTACAATTAAAAATAAGATTAAATATTTACATTTGAATCTTTTAAAAATAAATAAATACTAATTTATTTTTATATTAATTTAATAATAATATTTTTAAACAAATACTATAAAAATAAATCATAATAAATGAAATTAGTAAGAATACTCTAAATGATCTTTTGTGAATATAACTAGAAATTAGAAATTAATATTTATATAAAAATTTAACATGACTATCTATAAATTTACTTTAATTCCATTATTTCTACAAGAAGTTATTGAAACCATTTCAGATTATTAAGTGTACTGTTACCCTTGCCAGTTCATGTCATATATTTTTAAAAACTTAGAATATATTAATTATTGTTTTAATTATAATAATTCTTTGTCAATGAAAGTAATAAATTCTTTTATTACATATTTTTATGATTTCTAATAATAATAATGAAATCCCATTAAATAAATATTTATCTTAAGAAAAAAATTAGAAAAATCAATAGTACACTGTCTATCCACATCCAAATAATACTCAAACTAGCACTCAGACAGGAAAAAATGATGATTTATTAAGCATAAACTGTAGTAGCGCTTTCGATTATGTACAATCCTCTTCCGCTACAAAATAACGAATTACAGATAATTATTGTTCCATAGAACACCATGTTCCACAGTTTAAAACTTGGTATTACAATAACTTAACAGAAATTGGTATAAATTGTATATAAAATTAAAATACAACCAAAAATAATTAAATAACAGCCACTCAAAGTTAGCAAAATAAACATTTACAATATTAAGCTGATAATATTAACAAATAATCAATAACAACATAAAAGATTAAAGTTAAAAAATTCAAAAAATTATTTCATGTTGCCGCACCACTTCCACGCATTACTTATAGTAGTGGGATCAATCTTATTAATCGGTTTGTTTCTCGTGTTGTGCTTGTTATAGATTGTCAGAGCCTCAGCGAACTTCCCCTGGCTGGGATCTTGTTCCTTCAGTAGTAGTTTAGCATCATTCCATTTAATTTCAACATCCGAAATGAGGGCCCTCTGCACCAGAGCGGTAGTGGAAGCATTAGATTGAATATCCCTCATGTGCTCAGGAATACGTTTCTTTAGGGAGCGAGACGTGTATCCAATATAATTGTTATTACTGCCTCTATCATTATCATGAAGAGGGATTTGATAAACACCAGGAAAGCAAAAACTGACTAAGCTTATTATCCTTGTCATTCCTCAGCAAATTAAATAAAGTGTTTCTTCTGTTAAAAACTATTCTTTGGCCTGAGAGCCTCTCCAGTTTCCTTTTAAACCTCAAAGTAATTCTATTAATATCCAAAGTATACAATTTTATATCTTAGTCATCACTAACAACATTTTTCTGTCTTTTGGGCTTGGAAATTTTTTGCCACAATTTCTTGATTGTACTAGCTGGGTATCCATGTTTCAAAGCCTGCTGCTCAATCC